>PVIU01034151.1:0-11639 GCA_004026605.1 Ondatra zibethicus | reverse complement strand
GTTGCTATTGCTACCTTATTTTATTTAAGATAAAGAATCTGTCTTCTTATTCTTGTATTTTAGAATTGCTCTGTGTATGTTTTAGTAATACACAAACATAAAAGGAATCTTCTCCAGACTTTATTCCTTAATTTTGACCTAAAAAACAGCAGTTGAGACCACATATTTGTTTGGAACCTGAAGACTTCTATAGATTTGGAGGACGAGGGGAAAAGGGGGAATCAGGTGGCACCAGTTGTTTCAATCCTCCAGTTCCTGACCTTTATTAAACAGAAAGCAGAAAAATAAAATGGTGGTCTTAGAAAGTGGCCCGCCCTGCTAACATCAGTGTGCTCATATTTACCAACTGAAAGAGAGACCAAATGAGAGGTCAGGAGCTGGTTAGACAGCTAGGCGAATACATATAAAGAGAAAACACAAGAGAGTGCTTAGCTTCAGTGTCTTCAAAAGTGAGAAAAATCCCTGTGGTGCTGAGAAAGAGACATCTATGATCACTGTGCCCAAGACAGCCAGTGGTTTCCCCAGTCATGCTCTCACAATAATTTTGAGGAAAATGTTGAGAATAAATGGAGGCTGAGCAAAAGAGGAAGAAACCCGTGGGCAGTTGTCATGCTTTGAAATGACTTGTCTTATTAGTTTGCTATTCCTTCAGTGTTTGCTTCTATGGTGTCACTGATATTAAAAACATATCAAAGACGTTGTTTCATATGATAACGTAGATCTCTAGGAGAGGCCACGTGGCCCAAAATATTCATCTAAAGGCCAAAGCTTGGTCAGTGTGAAGCAACATTTTGATAGAGTATTCCACAAGTGTGGCCTTGAAACAACAACAAAAACAAACCCTTAGATAAATATTTGGCTTCTCAAAATCAAACTTTGGCTTTATTGTGGTCTCTTTTGTCTTTAAGTTATTGATGGACACTGTACATGGTGCATATGTAGGAGTCAGAATTAAATAATTTTCTGAGTTTTTCTACAGAACCATTATGTCAAGAATCATGTCTCAGGAAAAATGATCGGTAACTATGTGCATAGCCCATACCAGTAATCTCAGCACTTTGGAAGCTGAGGTCAGAAGACTCATGAGTGCAAAAGCCTGTGTTTTATATGGCATTCCAGGTTACCTTGTTGCACACAGTGGGACCGTCTCCAAATACACCAACAAACTAAGGGAAGTTTACTTATGAAATAAATTCTGCAAGTACATTTTCAGATGATACTATGATTGTATTTTTCCTTTTTATTTTTTATTGCTTTATAAATACCATTCAAATTTTCCACTTCCTCCCCTCCTTCCATTTCCCTCCCTCTCCCCCATTCACCTTCTCCCCTTGCCCTACTCCTCCAGTCCTAAGAAAGGGCGGGATACCCTGCCCTGTGGGTGGTTGTATTTTTTTAGCTATTTCTTTTGTGGTATTTTTTATAATATAATGCATCATTTCCTCTTCCCTTCTCTCCCTTCAGAATTTCTCATATGGCTCTCCTAAATACATAAAAACAACCTGCTCTGTATAGTGTTACTTTTATTTGTGTTTTCAGGGTTGACAATTAGGTATTAGACAATACATTGGTGTGCTCTTCCCTGGAAAGGACTCTCCTGCTCTCAGCATTCATCATTTGCCTATTGTAGGGAAACAACCAACAGCAACAACAAAAAAGATTGGCAGGCTCTTGGTCCAACTAACAAAAGGAAAGAAAAAGGGGTGGAGAGAAGAGCCAAATTAACAGAGTCAGAGATAAACAAGGAAACACTACAACAGATACTAATGAAATTCAGAATATTCTAAGGGAATACTTTCAAAACCTAAAAGCAAGGAATGAACTTCTAGATTCAGCCATGCCGTATTTTTTAAACAAAGAAATGTTTGTAAGACCCTGAGATATTTAATGATGCTGGTCCTTCTGAGGGTTATCTTATATACTTGCCAAGTTAGTAGCTCAAGTTCTATCTTTCTAAGAGCCATTCATACGCTCTCAACTAAAATGAGAGAAATTAATAGAAAATATCTACTCGTGCAGGAAATACTACCAATAAGTAATAAAACACTGAAATTGTATTTTGGGGGACAAAAGCAGAAGCTTGATATGGCTGGTACAAGGAGGAATTAAGGGTTCATTTTCATTTCCTTCTGAAATAATTGCATAAGAAGCTTTTTATTTCATTAGGAAGTAACTTAGCAAAGACCTTCTTGACTTTTCCTAATCACTTTAGCAATGCTTTGGGCAGACTTTAACAATGCAATGGTATTAGTATCTGAGGAGGAAAACCTTTATTGTTCATAAATTACAAATTCACTATCTCAATTGCAGTGGAGTTTTAATGTTTCCTTTCTAGAAAAGCCCTAGTACTTGGTCTTCAAGGGGCAGTGCTATACTCTGGGGAGCAAGCTGAATGCCTTAATGTGTCCTTCTAGCTTTAATTTCTGTAATTCAGGAAAGCCTCATAAAATGCAAGCTTCCTTTGTGAATTAACTTTTTCTGAAAGTCTTCAAGCCACTTTTTTTCTTTGGAAATCCTTAAAAAGTGTTTAACAATATTAGAAATATTTACTGAACCCATATTGGAAAATAACTGCTAAATGAAACTTAATGGTCTGAGTGTAATTCTTCCAAAGGATACGATGTCTTCACCCCCTTTCCAATTCAGGGAAGCCATTCTTCACAGCAGCAAGTAAAACAGGCAGAAAATGTTTTGCAAAAAATAGTTAAGTGAACCTAATAATAAGTTACCAAATAAGTTTTGTACAGAAAGCAAGGAGCCAATGCACCATTATTAAAGGAACAAAACGTTTACAGACAGCACTAACACATGTCATTCATATTTCAAAACCAGTAGAAGATATATCTAAAAGTTTGCTAAAAAATTTAGTATGCCCCGGAGAGAGTAAAAATCTTATCAGAAATATATCATAGTGATTTACCATATTTGGTAATTATGAGGAAACAAAAAATTACCATAAGAGGATGATTAACTGAAGCATAGTGAGTCATGAATTTTAGGTTTATGAGAGTTCTGTTGAAAATCCAAGGCTGAATGTACGAATCAAAATGAAGTAAATACACCTTTGCAGCACCTGTCAATACCTCCCAGAACTTTTGGTTAATTAGTAGTCAGCTAAAACAAACTATTCATGGAGATACTATGCAACACTCTTACTTTATATGCTAACTTTCAAAGTTAAATTTAACTTTAAGAAAGATTGAAGATGTGTTTGGGTTCTGTACAATTCAATATCATCTACAAAATATGTGGGCTTTTGTGTCTTTCCTAGAGATTAGCAACATGCACAGATACTGGTGACACATACTAATGGAGAGTAGATGGAATTTTTATGCCTATAATTCTAAACAAACCTAAAACTTCATTTAGGTAATATCAATCATGGCATTCAAAATAAAAAGTATTAAATAATAATGAATTGGAGGAGGGAGCAGGTGGGGACTGGGAGAAGGGGCAGAATTGTAAATTTTTTTGAATGGAAAAGAATAAAAGAATATGGAAAAAAAGAAAAATAAATAATAATGAATTCACATGATTCCTGTTTTATGACTTCCTCCTCAATAAAGGTATGATGAGATTGCCAGTTATATACCGTTAATTCAATATCATTTGATAATAATGAATCATGTAATTAACTTCCAGTATATTCATCCCTAACTTCAGCTCTAAAGTTTCACCATAAATATACAAGAACTTTAATACAGGCTTTAAAAGGACCAAATATAAGAGGATGGCATTTTCAGCTTTCAAAGATAACCCAGAGAGTTAACTTTTCTTAGGATGTATTTAAACTCCACGCTGCACTGAAAGATTGATAATAGATAAGTGAATAAGTGAAAAACAGTCGATAGGTGAAATAGTACAGTGTTATCCATAAAGTGAATGAAGGTCTGATGTTTACCCTAACGGATGAATCATGGAGAAATTACTCTAAATAAAATTAACAAGACACAAGAAGACATGAATGACTTGGTTTTATGTAAGCCATGTATAGAACATGGAAACTGCAAGTGGATTACAGGTAGCTTGAGGCTAAAACAAGAGTGGATCAGGGAATTGTTGTTTAATGTCTACAGAGGTTCTGTCAGATAATGAAAGAATTTTGGAAATGAATAGCAGCTGGGAGGTGCATCATCATGATTAAATACATCATTGTGTATATTAAATGCCACTAGAACTTGTTAAAGTGGCACATCTTACATTCTACCACAAAAATTGCAAAAACTGTTTAATGAACTTTTCTTTGGCATAAAGAAGATTAAAATTTTATTGACCCATTCTGATAATCTAGAAGGCTATAAAGCATTTAAAAGCTACCTACCTTATGGATTAGAGGCCAAATTGCTCTGATTGGTAAACTATGTTTTGGAAAAGAAAGGAGAAATAATGAACAAGATGTAAGCATCAGTGGAAAATGAGATGAAACACAGACATGCCAATGAATTTTGACTCATACTGGGGGGTAGATCAGAGCACAGTGTTATCTGAGGCATTGAACTTTTGAAGAAAAACAAATTTCCTTGGTAATGTCAAAGAGAGGGCCTTAAATGGGAACAAACACATTCTATACTGAGTTTTGTTGCTTTCAAGCAATAATGAAATCTGATTCCTCTAGTTCTCACATGTATAAATGATAATGGGGATAGAGGAGTATCGTTGGGTTTTATTACAGGTGTACAATTTGAAGGTGATCATTTCATAATATTGTGATTCAATGATTCGTTACTTGGCAAATCCAGACGTTCAAATCAAATTCGATAATTTTTATAAAACTACTAATTATCTTGTTGTCAAGTGAATAATTTTACAGCCTAGGAATTTGACACTGTCACTTGACTCTAACAAGTTAGTTTTGTGTGTGTGTAATTCATTTCAGAATTAAAACATAAGTTGATGATTCCATCGAGAAACTAATACAAAGCTCTATCAACCTGTCCCTCTGAGAACACATCACGACATTTCAGCTTGCACACTACAGTGTGACAAAATGATTGCTGAGTTGTTATGGTTTGACTGCGAAGTGTCTCGCCCAGAAGCTCATGTCCTGAAGTATTGGTTCACAGCTGGTGGTATAATTGAAAGATGATTAGATCTTATGATAAGTTTGTAGTCAGTGGGCTGTTAGTAGGCAAACTCTAATTAGAGGAAGCATGTGACTGAGTCTTGATCTAACCCCTTTATTTTGCTTTTCATGGCTGCCATGAGGTGACTAGTTTTCTTCTGCCATGTTTCATTTTAATTTTTAATTGCATTGCTTCATATTCATCTTTGCTTTTCCTTTGAGCTCCTCTCTTCTTTCTTTTTAAAATTTTATTATTTGAGAATTTCATACATGCATACAAAGACATTGACCATACTTCCTACCATTCTCTTCTGCAGCTCCCTAGAATCCTCCCCAGCAGATCCTTCTCCAAAGCCCATGTCTTCTTTTATTTTTTTAAATAGCCTACTAAGCTCATTTAGTGGGGGGTGGAGTCATCTACTGGAGCATGGGTAGTTTACCAGTGGTGATATCCCCAAAGCACACTAATTCTCCGCCCTCCAATGGCCATTAACTGCCAACAGCTTCTCATAAAAGAGTGGCACTACATGAGCATCGTCCCACCCAAAGCAGTTAGTGCACATAGTCTCAGCTGCTGTAACTTCATGCGAGTAACAGCCACGTCATGTAGAAGATAGCTTTTGCTTTGGCCTTGTCACATGCCTAAGACTGAAGCCAAATGACCCTGAGCTGAAATCTCTGAAACCACTAAGCTAAAATATACCTTTCTTCTTTATAAGTTGTTTACATCAGGTATTTTTCACAATCACACACACACACACACACACACACACACACACACACAATTATGTATTATTAACAAATGTATTAGTAACCATGTTGGAAAACTAATTTACACTCGCAGTTATTATATTCTGATTAATTGAATTAAGGTTTTCTTTCTTGTAACATCTCCTTATTGCTTTGTCCTTCCTCACAAATAAGTCACAAAAATATCCTTGCAACAGCTACTATTCCACTAGAGTAGATCCATGAGACATCCTGGACAACGTCTATCATTAAGGTTCACTGTAGACTCTTTTCCCCACTATCAACCAGACAACTTCATGATACTGAGTCTAGCCTGTCATTTCGGGCCCACTTCTCTATTCTCCCAGGACTGTCCATGAGCCCTGTTGTTTGAAGACTGACAGTGGCAATGGTAAGAACATGGTTTAAAGATTAGTTCTTGTCTACTTTTAATGTTTGAAATAATTACTATTTGAAATGTGGAGATGTGTGGCTTCTTTTATGTGAGTGAACTTGATTAATATTTGGATCCCCAAATAATATTTGCTTGAAAAAGGAAATTATGTTTTCTCTAGTTATTTGATACAACTGTAATATAGTAGCCATCACCTGGTAGAATACCAATATTTTATCTATACTTATTTTCTGCTTGTTTTTCTCCTAGCATCTTGTAGTTGAGTCTAGTACATGAACTCTAACAAACACACACAGCTACAGGTTTTGTCACATACTTTTAACCCCACAATCTAAGGTTTTTTTCCTTAAATTCACTACCTTAACAAGCAGACCTAGGAAGGTATGCATCCAAATAGACTAGGATCCCAAAAAGCCAGTACATGCAGTAGAATCAAATCCCAGTGCCATTATCACTGGCTTCTCAGTCAGTCCCCATTGTCAGCCACATTCAGAGAGTCCAATTTGATCCCATGCTCGTTCAGTCCCAGTCCAGCTGGATTTGGTGAGCTCCCATTAGATCAGTCACACCTTCTCAGTGGGTGGATGAACCCCTTGTGGTCCTGACTTCCTTGCTCCTCTTCTCCCTCTTTCTGCTCTTCAACTGGACCCTTGGATACCTGGGGACGCCTCTAGAGCCAAGTCTCTTGCCAACCCTAAAGTGGCTCCCTTAATTAAGATATCTTCTTTCCTCCTCCCATATCTGCCCTTCCTCCATCTCAACTATCCCACTCCCCCAAGCTCTCCCCAGTCCTCCCCTTCTCCCTTCTCTCTACCCCTGTACTCTTCCCCCTACCCCTCCACCACCACCCCCATGCTCCCAAATTTTGCCCAGAGATCTTGTCTGCTTCCAATTTCCAGGAGGATATATATATGTTTTTCTTTGGGTTCACCTTATTATTTAGCTTCTCTAGGATCACAAACTATAGGCTCAATGTCCTTTGTTTATGGCTTGAATCCACTAATGAGTGAGTACATACCATATTCACCTTTTTGCGTCTAGGTTATCTCATTCAGTATAGTGTTTTCTATTTCTATCCATTTGCATGCAAAATTCAAGATGTCATTGTTTTTTACTGCTGAGTAGAACTCTAATGTGTATATGTGCCACATTTTCCTTATCCATTCTTCCATTGAGGGGCACCTAGGTTGTTCCAGGTCCTGGCTATTACAAATAGTGCTGCTATGAACATAGTTGAACTAATGCTTTTGTAGTATGATTGGGCATCTCTTGGGTATATTCCCAAGAGTGGAATTACTGGATCCTGAGGTAGGTTGATTCCCAGTTTCCTGAGAAACTGCCACACTGATTTCCAAAGTGGTTGCACAAGTTTGCATTCCCACCAGCAATGGATGAGAGTTCCCCTTACTCCACATCCTCTCCAGCATAGGCACTCATTGGTGTTTTTGATTTTAGCCATTCTGACAGGTGTAAGATGGTATCTCAAAGTTGTTTTGATTTGCATTTCCCTGATCACTAAGGAAGTTGAACTATGTCTCCTGAGTACTGGGATTAAAGGTGTGTGCCACCACTCCCTGGCATCTATGGCTAACTAGTGTGGCTAGATCCGCACTCTGATTTTCAGGCAAGCTTTCTTTGTTAATGCACAAACAAAATATCACCACATGAGATATCTTAAAGGGCATTTCAAAATGTGTTTAAATAAGCCAGGCATATTTTATTTGTAAAACGCCTCAGTCATCTAGACACACAATGCCATTAGAGGACATTTCTACTTACTAGATCAATTTTCATGGAGAAACTGCAGATCTGGGGATATCATGTGCAAAGTTTTCCCAGAAAAAAAATGAAAAGATATTCATTTTAAAAATAAATAGGGTTTCTCAGTGGCTCTCTACTGAGCCTTACATTAAAGAATGAGCAACTGTGTAAAATTTCAGATTTGTCTTAAAATGAAATACTCAGCCGTAATCAGCTTACACATGATCCATAAGCCTCAAGTGCGGAGAGAGAAAGACCCAGGAGAGCAGATTCATCTTGTTGTGAAAATACGCTGCTATTCCATCCAGCTTTCTCACAAAGCCTTCATTCTTAAAAGTGTAAAAATAGCATCCATGATGTCCTCTGAATCTGTTTTATAAAAATATAAGAAGGAAGCACTTGGTTGGCCACAGAATGCATGAAATACAGTTCTTGCAGCTTGCCCTTGTTCCTATGAGCACTGCATAAGCAACCCAGGAAGGCTGAAGCAATGGCTGGTGTTGGGAAAGCTGCCTGTTTTTAAATTTCAGCTATGTTCTTAGACCAGTGCTAATGAAATGATTTTCTTTGAAGATTGATCGTTATTCTACCAACTATAAAGGTGAAGATCAAAAGTCCTTATGAAAATGAAGTCTTTCATGGATGGGAAGTCTGACCCTGAGAAATCATATACCTGATTTATTTACAATTTCTGCTTCAGTTAAAAGTCTGTGACTTGAATGCTGGAGATTATGAATGTTAAAAACACAGATAGATGGTTCCGAGGGTAGAAATTCTTTCTGAGCAAGCTGGGGACCAGAGCTCAGTCTTGGCAAATCACACAAAATTGGAAGAAACCCCACAGAGTTCTCATCTGACCTTCACAAACATACCATGGCATGAATACACCCACAGACACAATACACTCAGACACACATACACACACTCTCACACACATACATAGGCTCACACAAACACACTCAGACTCACTCACATTCACACACACAAACAGATATAAATAAATAATTTTAAATAGATAATACATTACTTTTATTTAATATACTTTAAAATTAGTGTTTTATGTTTAATCATTAAATAAATAATTTTTAAATGGAGTCATCATTCTAAAATTATTTTTGAAGTCAGTGGTTAATCTAGATTTAACTACCAATGAGATCTGAAATCTTTAATAGATCAATTTCTCAGGAACTCAAGATTTGTATCTGTTGCTGCTGTCATGCTGCAGTAGCAGATAAAACTGTCCCCAAGAGTTCTGGATTCTCAATTCACTGAACTCATCATCTTGAACTGGAAATAGGACTCAATTAACTTTGAAAAATTAATAGAATTATTTACTGTAGAATATTTAAGGCTGTCTATATATCCTTGAATCCCCCCCCCCAATTCTATGAATTGCACATTTTTGTTTAATTTTTACAAGGTAACAGACTGAGGTCAGAAATAACTTTCTATGGAGACACAGCAACCCCCCTTAACATCAACCACAACATTCTATTCTTTTGATTGACATCCTTTAAACTAGCAGAAAACAACACCATTCATCTTTGAATGTGCACAGCACTTGGCAATATTTTTAGAATGACAAAATGTCCCTGGACTCCTAATCCTCAGCTCAGTGAAAGAACTCTAGTCAATAGCTACTTTCTTGTAAATAGTCAGATTCAGGAAAAGCTTCCAGTAAAGGTAATAATCATTTATAATTATTCTGTAGTTAGACGTCTAACATTTGTTCCAATAAACATGTCCTGCATATAGATTTGGGAACAATTTAATAAAGTCTTGCTAATATCTTCTCAATTTTTCCTACACTTTTCCATCAGGCATATATTCTTTTTTATACTATTTACTTGTTTGTATTTTATATGCACTGGTGTTTTGCCTGCATGTATGTATTTGTGAGGGTGTCAGATCTTGGAGTTATGGACAGTTGCTAGCTGCCTTGTGGATGCTGGGAATTGAAACCAGGTCCTCTAGAAGGGCAGCCTGTGCTCTTGACAGCTGAGACCTCTCTTCTGCCCCAGGCACACAGTCTTTTATATTTTTCGTGGATTCTGCTTGTTCAACATGAATAGAAGGTTGTATTATATAATATATGCATATGTGCACAAATTATGTTCAATTTTTCCGATAATATGAAATAATTTCAAACATTTCCTTTATAAAGTAACAAGAACTTATATATACCAGGGATCCAGGATTCTCTGAATTCATATTAAACTCTCATTATTTTCTTGAGAAACTGTCAGTTTTTTATCTTATATTACATGTGTGTAGTTGATGTACTCTGGGATCCACTAAGTATCTGGGAAAGACGGTGAACTGGTAAGCACATGAGCAAATGAACAACAGTTGCACCTCCTTTGGGGCAGTTTGTTCTTTGCTGAGTTCTGTCAAGCAGAGCTAAATACACATAACTGACACTCTTTTGAACAAATGTCAAAAAGATCACCTTAAATTTAATCACTTTATAGAGACAACACTAAAATGTAACTAGTCAAAGCATTTGAATTTTCCAACATATATTAGCAAATTCTAAACTCTTTTATACACTTAATATTTAATAAATTATACCAGAGATTAACATTTCATTTTGCCAAAATGCAAAATCATGTAAGCATGGTGTGCATGGCATCAATACATAAGGCTTCTATCCCCCTTCTTATTTGAAGTTTATGGGCAAAACCACAGTGACACACAAAGCATGCTGTTAGTACAGTAAGAGAGTTCAGATAATTTCTCGTTTGTTTACTTAGCCTCAAGGCTATTTTTAATCTATGTAGTTAATTAATAAATTAATTGACAAACTAGCCTTCTTGACATCTCAAATGTTTAAAATGGAGAGGAGCCAAATTATCTAACCTCTAAGCAACCAAGATATATGTTTGTATTTGGGCTGAACAGTGCGGAGCATCTGTTACACTGATGAGATATCGCACGAATTGCTGCTCCATGGCCTCTGAGGAGGCAATGCTTTAAGATTCATCAGCTGAAAATGACAGTACTAAGTAAGGAATTCAAAAGATGGAAATGGAAGATCATTGCTTGGGATTGACACTGTACCACTAGACTATTGTTTATTTTGATGTGGGGTCTGTTTGACACAGGAACCTTGAACTCACTCTGTAGCCCAAGCATGCCATACACTAGCAATTTGTAATCTTCCTGTCTCAGGCTTCTGAGTAGCTAGGTTTTGGGCCTATGTCATCAAGGCCTGGCCTATGGTCCCCTCTTCACCACTAATATAGAACTTTTTCCTGACATCAAGTGACTTTTATTAAATTCAGCAACTTCCCTTAGCGTGGCTAATTATGAAAATTTCAATTAATTTATGCATCGATTTCTTTTTAGCATAAATAAAGTATTCATATTTAAGTCATCCAGTGCATTATTAATGGCTTCCAGGAATGAGCCCTGGTTCCTTTGCATGCTACTTAACATCTGTTTTAGTTTGTCCTATCTTCTTTTTGCTTTATTTTCTATTGAAGTTCTGCTAAAATTGGCTGCCCTCTAAATCACCAAAGATCTTCTCAGCCATCTTACAATCACTGCTCCCTCATCCTAGACCGCAGTTCTAACTGCAAGTGTTAAGCTGTATTAACAGATGTCTAGTATTTGCTAACCTAGCCTAATGGAGACTATACCAACTGAAAAACTCCCCAGTTTTCTCTTCTT
>PVIU01034150.1:0-11643 GCA_004026605.1 Ondatra zibethicus | reverse complement strand
TGAAGAGATATGGAGAGAGTGGACAGCCTGTCTTGTTAATCATTTTAGTGGAATCTCCTTGAGTTTCTCTCCATGTAATTTGATGTTAGCTGTCGCCTTGCTGTATATTGCTTTTATTATATTTAGATATGGTCCGTGTATCCCTAATCTCTCCAAGACCTTTATCATAAAGGGGTGTTGAATTTTGTCAAATGCTTTTTCAGCATCTAATGAAATGATCATATGGTTTTTTTTCTTTCAGTTTATTTATATGATGGATTACATTGATAGATTTTCGTATGTTGAACCAGCCCTGCCTCACTGGGAAGATGCCTACTTGATCATAATTGATAATTTTTTTGATGTGTTCTTGGATTCGGTTTGCCAGTATTTTATTGAGTATTTTTGCATCGATGTTCATGAGTGAGATTGGACTGTAAGTCTCTTTCTTGTTTGGGTCTTTGCATGGTTTTGGTAACAGGGTAACTGTAGATTCATAAAAAGAGTTTGGCAACGACTCTTCTGTTTCTATTATGTAAAACACATTACGGAGTATAGGTATTAGCTCTTCTTGGAAGTTCTGGTAGGATTCTGCATTAAAACCATCTGGTCCTGGGCTTTTTTTGGTTGGGAGGATTTTGATGACAGCCTCTATTTCCTCACTACTTATAGGTTTATTTTGATTGTACACCTGGTCGTGAATTAATTTCGGTATATGGTACTTATCTTAAAAATGTCCATTTCTTTTACATATTCCAATTTTGTGCAGTACAGGTTTTTGTAGTATGATCTAATGATTCTCTGAATTTCCTCAGTGTCTGTTGTTATGTCCCCCTTTTCATTTCTGATCTTGTTAATTTGAGTGTTCTCTCTTTGCCTTTTGATTTGTTTGGACAGGGGTTTGTTGATCTTGTTGATTTTCTCAAGGAACAAGCTCTTTGTTTCATTGATTCTTTGGATTGTTTTCTCTGTCTCTATTTTGTTGATTTCAGCCCTCAGTTTGATTATTTCCAGTCTTCTACTCCTCCTGGGTGAGTCTGCTTCATTTTTTTCTAGAGCTTTTAGGTGTGCTGTTAAGTCACTAATGTGTGCATTCTTCGTTTTCTTTATGTGTACACTAAGTGCTATGAACTTTCCTCTTAGCACTGCTTTCATAGTGTCCGATACGTTTGGGTATGTTGTGTCTTTATTTTCATTGAATTCAAGGCAGACTTTAATTTCTTTCTTTATTTCTTCCTTGACCCAGGAGTGGTTCAGTAGTTGACTGTTCAGTTTCCATGAGTTTGTAGGCTTTCTGTGGGTAGAATTGTTGTTAAATTCTAACTTTACTCCATGATGATCCGATAAGACACAGGTGGTTACTCCATTTTTTTTGTATCTGTGGATGTTTGCTTTGTTACCGAGTATGTGATCAATTATCGAAAAGGTTCCATGAGATGCTGAGAAGAAGGTATATTCTCTCCTTTTTGGGTGGAATGTTCTATAGATGTCTATTAAGTCCATTTGATTCATTACATCTGTTTGTTCTCATATTTCTCTGTTAAGTTTCTGTCTTGTTGACCTGTTCATTGGTGAGAGAGGAGTGTTGACGTTTCCTACTATTTGTGTTGGGTTTGATGTGTGCTTTGAGTTCTAGTAATGTTTCTTTTATGTATGTCCGTGCTTTTATATTAGGGGTATAAATATTCAGGATTGAGACTTCATCCTGATGGATTATTCCTGTTATGAGTATAAAGTGTCCAAATCCATCTCTTCTAATTGATTTTAGTTTGAAGTCGATTTTGTTCGATATTAGTATAGCCACACCCGCTTGTTTCTTAGGGCCATTTGATTGAAAAACCTTTTCCCAACCCTTTATTCTGAGATAATGTCTGTCTTTGTGGTTGAGTTGCGTTTCTTGTAAACAACAGAATGTTGGATATTGTTTTCGTATCCATTCTCTTAACCTGTGTCTTTTTATAGGTGAATTGAGTCCATTGATATTAAGTGATATTAATGACCAGTGGTTGTTAACTCCGTTTTTTGTGGGGGGGGGTAGTGTTTCTGTGTTTCCCTTCTTTGAGTTGTGCCAGTGGAGGGTTGTTAGATGACTGTGTTATTATGGGTGTTGTTTGCTTCCTTTAGTTGTGGTTTTCCTTCTAGTTCTTTCTGTAAGGCTGGGTTTGTGGCTATGTATTGCTTACATTTGTTTTATCCTGGAATATCTTGTTTTCTCCATTGATGGTGAAAGAAAGCTTTGCTAGGCATAGTAGTCTGGGCTTGCATCCATGGTCTCTTAGTGTCTGCAGCACATCTATCCAAGACCTTCTGGCTTTCATGGTTTCCATAGAGAAGTCAGGTGTAATTCTGATAGGTTTACCTTTATATGTTACTTGACCTTTTTCCTTTGCAGGTCTTAATATTCTTTCTTTATTCTGTATTGTTTTTTTTATTATTATATGGAAAGGGGATATTTTTTTGATGCAGTCTATTTTCTGTTTTGTATGCTTCTTGAACCTTCATAGGAATATCCTTCTTTAGGTTGGGAAAGTTTTCTACTATAATTTTATTGAATATATTTTCTGGGCCTTTGAGCTGTAATTTGTCTCCTACTTCTACCCCTATTATTCTTAGGTTTGGTCTTTTTATGTTGTCCCATATTTCCTGGATGTTTGTGTTAAGAATTTGTTGGATTTGTTTTCTTTGATCAATGAGTTTGTTTTCTCTATCATATCTTCAGCACCTGAGAGTCTTTCTTCTATCTCTTGTATTCTGTTGGTTATACTTGTCTCTGCCGTTCCTGTTCGTTTACCCAGATTTTCCATATTCAGAATTCCCTCTGTTTTTTCTTCATTGCCTCCATTTCAGTTTTCAAGTCTTGAACTGTTTCCATTACCTGTTTGATTGCTTTTTCTTGGTTTTCTAGGGTATCTTTGATGGATTTATTCATTTCTCCTAACTTTTTGTTAGTCTTCTCATGCATTTCTTTAAAGGAGTTTTTCACATCCTCTTTCATGGTCTCTCTCACTTTCATAATATTATGTTTAAAGTCGATTTCTTCTACTTCTTCTAGATTAGGTTGTTCAAGTCTTCCTGTTGCATATTCGCTGGATCCTGGTGATATCATGTTGCTTTTCAGGATCTTGGAGGAATTCTTGCATTGGCACCTGCCCATCTCTTCCTTCAGATGCGGTCAGGAGATTCTCAGCTGCTTGGTCTGATTTTTGTTGTGGCTAACTGTGTACTTGGGGATTTTTCTTGTTCTGCCCTCTCTTAGTTCCCCTCAGTACTGAAGTTGACTCTCAGATCCCCTCCTCCCTGAAGTAGACTGTGGTGTTGAATCTAAGGACGCCCTCTGGATGGATCTGCTGGTACTGGATCAGGGCCACTTGCTGGCCAAGGACCTCACAGATAAAAGGGTGGGCTTGGTATATGTAGGCTCTGTGGAACAAAGAAACCCCTGTAGCCTTGCACTCACCACTTTGTACCCAGAGCCTCAGCCCAGAAGCAGGCTGCCTTGGGAGATCCTAGGACCCCACAGATGGAAAGGGGTGCTTGGGGGTAATCTGGGGTGGGTTAAGTAGGAAAGCCAGTAGCCAGCGAGAAGCCCCACTGAATGGCCAGAAAGTTTAGGGGATTGGCGGGCACCAGTACTCCCTTCCCGGGGCATCTGGGCAGCAGGGCAGGGACACACTTACCCCTTTGGGTGGATCTGTTGGTCGGGTAGAAAGATTTTAAGAGTCAGAATACCCAGACATGTGCTGTGAATCAGATTTTCCTACAAAAGGCTGGAGAAACAATATTTGAATGATTACATGTTATAGTGCAAGAGGGAAATTTTTGTGGTAGACTACTTTCTTTATATTCTTTTTTTTTCAAGACAGGATTTCTCTGTGTATCTCTGGCTGTCCTGGATCTTACAATGTAGACCAGGCTGGCCTTGAACTCATAGAGCTCCACCTGCCTCTGCCTCCAAAGTGCTGGCATTAAAGGTGTGCAGCACAACTGCTCATCTTGATTTCTCTATATCCTTTATCAAGTTGTAGATGGACAGAACATACCTGGAAAGCTGAGTGGTCCACTATGTCTTCGTAAATTCCAGTATACCGAAGACAGATGCCAAGGGGAACAATATATCTTGATTTCCTGGGAAAACATCCTTCCAAGGAGGAGGAGAAAGGGAAGAGGAAGAAAAAGGAAGATAAGGAGGAAGAGGAGGAGGAAGAAGAAGAAGAAGAAGAAGAAGAAGAAGAAGAAGAAGAAGAAGAAGATGATGAAGAAGAAGAAGAGAAGAAGAAGAAGAAGAAGAAGAAGAAGAAGAAGAAGAAGAAGAAGAAGAAGAAGAAGAAGAAGAAGAAGAAGAAGAAGAAGATGGCAATGATGACAATGACTTGATGCTTGATGTTGGGTAGTTGGGTAGGCATGGAGGTGAGGTTAGAGAGAGTAAATCTTAGAGGAGTTGAGTGGTAGTAATTATGATAAAATATGTTGTGTGAAATTCTCAAAGAATTAATCTAAATAGTATTTTGAAAGAATCTACAACTATTTGATTTTCAACAAATGAGTTAAAATATACATTGGAGGCTAAGTCTCTATAAAAAGTGATACTAGGAAGAAGTGGATCTTGATATATAAAAGACTGAAATTATACTGTTCTCCCTTGTCTACACAAACATCAACTCAATAAGATATAAAAAAATTGAAATTACTAGAGGAATATATAGGTAAGTTACCTCAGTATTTAGGGATAAGCAATGATATTCCAAATAATGCTCTAATTGTTCAGAAAACAATATTAACAATTGGCAAATAGGACTACTTTAATTTAAAAAGCATTTGCATAGCAAAAGAAATAAGAGTGAGGAGATACATCCTATATAAGTACACTTATCAAGTAAATAAAAATAGCACATAAGTACATTTTAAAAATTTTCAACATCTTTAATCATCAGAAAAATATGAATCAAAGCTATTTTTAAATTCATCTGATCCCATATATGGTGCCTATAATTAAGAATACAAATGACAATAAATTTTGACAAGGAAACAGGGGTAGGAACTATGTACTAGTCAGGGTTCTCTAGAGGAACAGAACTTATAGAATGGCTTACAGACTGTGGTCTATATACTCCAACAATGGTTGTCTAGCAATGGACGGTCCCAGAATATAGTAGTTGTTCAGTCCATGAATCTGGATGTCTTAGCCGATCTTCAGTAGACTCTGGAATTCCAAAGAAGTAGCTGTAATGTCAGTGAAGGAATGGACTTGCTAGTGAGATCAGGAACAAGCAGGCAAAGAGAGAGCAAGCTTCATTCTTCCATGTCTTTTATATATGCTGCCAGCAGAAGGTGTGGTCCAGATTAAAGGTAGATTATCCCACTTCAAAAGATCTGAATTGAAGGTATGTCTTCCCACCTAAAAGAACAGGATTAGAAGTGGGCCTTTTCCATTTCAAATTATTTAATTAAGGAAAAATGACTCACAGATATGCTCAGCCATTTGGGCTTCAGTTAATTCCAGATGTAGTCAAGTTGACAGCCAAGAATAGCCATCCCAAACTGTTAAACACTGTCCATAGGAATGCAAATGAAGTGTTGCAGTATGGATATCAGAATGGAGGCTCCTCAAAAAACTGAAAATAGAACAACCATATGATCTGCTATAATATTTCTAAGTAAATATCAAAAATAATCAAATCTTACAATGGGGATACCTATATATCCGAGTTTACTATAGCAGTGTTCACAACAGCCAGATTACAGAATCAGCTTGAGTACCTATTAATGAATGAATAAAGAAAATATGCATGAACATATATATGTATATATCACAAAAGTAGAGTTTTTTCTGCCATAAAAATAATCAAATTTCAGAGGCAGAGGCATGAGGATCATTGTGAGTTCAAGGCCAGCCTGGTCTTCAGAATGAGTTCCAAGAAAGCCAAAACTACACAGTAAGACTCTTCTTGAAAAATTAATAATAACAATAATAATAATAATAATAAAACATGTCATTTGTAGGAAATGGGTTGAGGTGGAGATCATTGTATTAAGAAAAGGAAAATAAATCAGACTGGTGTCATTTGTTTTCTCTCATATATGAACATTGACTTCTTCCTTCCCAATTTGTATTCCCTTGATCTCCTTTTGTTACTTAATTGCTCTATATAGAACCTTAAGCAATATATTGAAGAGATATGGAGAAAACAGACAGCCCTGTCTTGTCCCTGATTTTAGTGGAGTTGCTTTGAGTTTCTCTCCATCTAGTTTGATGTTGTCGGTTGGTTTACTGTATATTGCCTTTATTATGTTTAGGTATTTTCTTTGTATCCCTGTTCTCTCCAGAACCTTTATCATGAAGGCATGTTGGATTTTGCCAAAGGCTTTTAAAGAGGAGACTATCAGAATAGACAAAAAATGAGAATGGGGAAGAAGAAGAAGATGAGAGAAACTGATAGAAGGGCTGAATTTCATCAGCATATGTCACAAGCATATATAGAAATATCATAATGAATGTCATTGTACTACATAATTAAAATGTGTCAGTAGAAATAATATTAGAATGCTAGGGATGAAGCTCATTGGTAAAACAAGTGCTTAGTACAAGGCCCCAGATATATATTGCAGCACCACTAAAAAGAATATGTGTAATGAAATGAGTTCACCTTGCCTGCAAATTAGTGAAACTGTTATTAGTACTAAAACATAAAAATAATCTCTCTATACACACACACACACACACACACACACACACACTTTCAAAGACGTGATTGGAACTGAGGAAGTTTAAGAGGCCTCCAGAATTTCTAGCTGGGAAGGTTGACTACGTCCCTGTTCAAAGACAGTCCATACAGAACTGTAGTAGTAACATATTTTCAAATGTGTGGGTGTCAAAACAAAGTTCCAAGGAAAACAATAGAACAATGGCCAATTCAAAGTAAAAAGAAGTGGCCCTAAAGATAGAAAGCTCGTGAACTACTAGAAAACCTCAAAACAATTTTCATAAACATGCTTGATAAAAATAAACAATGATTGAACAAGTTGAAATATGCAATGAAGACATAGGATCAGAAATACAAAATAGGACTAAACTGAAAATGCTGCTAAATGAATTCAACAGGACCCTAATCAAGCAAAAGACAGTGAGCATGAGAACAGGTCATTTGAGATTATACAAAGGAGCAAAAGTACTGGACTACACAAGATTGAATCAGTCTAAAAGAGAAACAGAGCCAGGCAGTAGTGGCTCACACCTTTTATCCCAGCACTAGGGCTGTGGAGATGGGAAGTGATATGGCTGGGTGGAGAGAGGAATATAAAGCAGGAGAAGAAAGGATTCATGACTCAGTCTTAGGTTTCTTAGAGATGGCATTCAGCCTGAGGACTTGTAGAGGCAGAATACCCCACTTGGTCTGAGGATTTCATAGTGGTGACTGCTCTGCTTCTCTGATCTTTCAGCTTTCACCTCCTAATATCTGACTCCAGGTTTTTATTATTAAGGCCAATTAGAAATTGCACAAGAAGGAGGAGAGAATGAGGGAAAAGAGAGGGAAATACCTGGGGCCAGCTAGCCAGGCAGCTGCCAGCCATCTAGATGGAGTAAAACACACAGAAAGTAAAAAACCCAGAGGCAAAACAGAGATAAAGAGAAACAGATTACGGTTATAAGAGCTAGCAAAAAACAAAACAAAACAAAAACAAAAAACCTCCAAAACTAGCATAAGATAAGGCTGAGTGGTCATAACTAATATTAAACCTCCATGTCACAGTTTGGGAGCTGGTTGGTGGCACAAAAGAAAGCCAGACACACATCCCCCTGCCACTTCAGTGACCACCAGTCCCACCGGACCCACCAGTCCCACCAGCCCCACCTGTACCTGGAGAGACAGTTGAGTGTCTGATATCTGGATGGAGAGCCTTGCTCTCTACGCCCTAGACCCTGCCCTTCCCCTGCCCACAGCACCACCGGCAACCAGGCAGCACCCTCTCCTGCCAACCATTCCCTGTTGCACTGCAAACATCTGATGCACCGACCCCACCTGCACATGGAGGGATGGCTACCACCAGAACCACAGGCCCCAGCTACACCCAGAAGAGGCCCTAACTGCACCTGGAGGAACAGTGACCACCAGAGCTACAAGCCCCACCTGAACAGATTGCAGGAAGAGATAGATGAGTAGACAACAGTGTAAGAATGTATTCAACAACATAAAGAGCAGTATGGCAGCACCTGAAACTAGTGGTTCTGCAACAGCAAGATCTGAACATCCCAATGCAGATGAAGCAGAAGAAAATAACCTAAAAAACAACTTTATGAAGATGATAGAAGCCCTTAAAGAGGAAATTAAAAATTCCCTTAAAGAAGTGGAGGATATAGAGACAGAGACCCACATTCACATCAGAGCAATGGATTGAGCCCCCAAGGTGCAGTTGAAGAGCAGAAGGTGGGAGAAGATGAGTAAGGAAGTTAGGACCATGAGGGGCTGGTCCACCTAATGAGACAGTGTGCCTGAACTAATCGGAGCGCACCAATCCAGCTGGACTGGGACTGAATGAGCATATTATCAAACCAGACTGTCTGAATGTGGCGGCGAAAGTTGGCAGATGGAGAACCCATCAACAATGACAACAGGACCTATCTCTTCTGCATGTATTATCTTTTTGAGAACCGAGTCTTTTTGAATGCACTCCTTCCTAGGCCAGGAGGGAGGGGGTGGGCCTTGGACTTCCAACAGGGCAGGGCACCATGCCCTCTTTCAAGGAAGAAGGGGGAGGGAGGAGGGGTGGGGAGGTAGTGGGAGGGGACCGGGAGAATGGGAAGAAAGGTAAAAATTTTATTTCTTTAATTATGTTTTTGAATGGAAAAAATAAAACAAAACAATGTATGGAAAAAAAGAAGTGGAGGAAAAGACAAACAAAAAAATGAAAGAAATCAACAAATCCCTTCAAGAAAGCCAAGAAAACCAAGGAAAAGCTACCAAAAAAGTGATGGAAGCAGTCAAAGACTTGAAAATCAAATAGAGGCAATAAAGAAAACACAAACTGAGGAAATTCTGGGAATAGAAAATCTGGGTAAAAGAATAGAAATTACAGATACAAGCTTAACCAACAGAATGCTAGAGATGGAAGAGAGAATCTCAGGCATTGAAGATATAGTAGAGGAAATAGATTCATCAGTCAAAGAAATTATTAAATCTGACATTTTAAATTCTAATCAAATTCTTTATACCAAACATCTAGGAAATCGGGGACACCGTGAAAAGACCAAACATAAGAATAGTAGGGATAGAAGAAGGAGAGGAATAGCAGGTGGATCAAAGGAATCGAATTGAAGGCCTTGATATTAATCCAGCACTTATGAACACCTGATTTTTGACAAAGAAGCCAAAATTGTACAGTGACTAAAAGAAAGCATCTTCAACAAATGATGTCAATGAAAATACATCCATATCTATCCCCGTGCACAAAACTCAAATCCAAATGGATCAAAGAACTCTACATAAATCCATCAATCCAACACTGAACCTAACAGAAGAGAAAGTGTGAAGTAGCCTTGAATGCATTTGCACAGGAGACCACTTTATAAATATAACCCCAGTAGCACAGACACTGAGAGCAACGATAAATAAATGGGACCTCCTGAAATGGAGACGCTTCTGGAAGGCAAAGTATATGATAAATAAGACAAAATGTTAGTCTACAGTTTGGGAAAATATCTATACCAGTCCCACATCTGACAAAGAGCTGATCTCCAATATATATAAAGAACTCAAGAAACTATAAATCAAAATACAAAATAATTCAATAATAAATGAAGCACAGATTTAAACAGAGAATTCTCAACAAAAGAAACTCAAATGGCTGAAAGACATTTAAGGAATTTCTCAACATCTTTAGTCATCAAGGAAATGCAAATTAAAACAACCCTGAGATACTATCTCATACCTATCAGAATGCCTAAGATCAAAGACACTGATGATAGCTTCTGCTGGAGAGGATATAGCTTAAGGGGAACACTCCTCCATTGCTGGTGGGAGTGCAAACTTGTACAGCTACTTTGGAAATCAATGTGGTGGTTTCTCAGAAAAGTGGGATTCAATCTACCTCAAGACCCAACAATACCACTCTTGGGCATATACCCAAAGGATGCACCATCATACCTCAAGGAAATTTGCTCAACTATGTTCATAGCAGCATTATTTGTACTAGTCAGAAACTGGAAACAACCTAAATGCCCCTTTACTGAAGAATGGATAAATAAAATGTTGTATATCTACACAATGGAGTATTACTCAGCAGTAAAAATCTAAAACATCTTGAAGTTTGCAGGCAAATGGATGGAAATATAAAAAAACATTTTGAGTGAGGTTACCCAGGTCCAGAAAGACAAACATGGTATGTATTCACTTATAAATGGATATTAGATGTAAAGCAAAAGATATCCAAGCTACAACCCACAATCCCAGAGAACCTAGGTAAAAAAAGGATACCCTAAGGGGGGTACACACGGAGGGCCCCAGAAAGGGAAATAGTTAAGATCTCCTGCATAAACTGAGAAGAGGGTAGAAAGGAGGGGATGGGGGATGGGAACATGAGTGATCAAGGACCATGTTGGGGAAGAGGTGGAGGGAGAGAGCAATGAAAGAGATATCTTGATAGGGGGAGCCATTATGGGGTTAGGGAGAAACCCGGTATTAGAGAAATTTTTAGGAATCCACAAGGATAACTCCAGTTAATACTCCTAACAATAGTAGAGAGGGTGTCTGAAAGGGCCTTCCCCTTTAATCAGATTAGTGATTACCCTAATTGTCATCATAGGACCTAAATCCCGTAACTGATTGAAGCAGATGCAGTGACCCACAGCCAAGAGGAAAAATTGTAACAAAGACATCTGGAGAAGAAATATTTAAACGGATTCCCTTTTTAAACATTATTTTTGCTATTTTTTTTTGCAAATTTAACACATTGTATTTTGAACATATTCAGCTCTCCAATTCCTTTTACAACTACCCTCTCCACCATCCTAACCTTTTCCACCCAACTTTGAAATTCATCCTTTTTTATTTTCTTATTGAGTCCAGCTTGGGTTGCCCAGTTAGTGATGGGAGTGGGGCCTGCCATGGAGTATGGGTGACCTACAAGAATTTGCTTCATTTGAGAGAATTAAGCCTGCTTCTCCCTGCATCTATCAAGTGCCAATAGCTTCTCAGATAGTGATGGGATTTCATACCCTCCTTCTTTCCTCTATGTTGGGTTTTGACTGACAGGTTTTGTGTATGTTGTCACAATCACTGTGATATAGATATGAATAATTTGCATTGGTGTAAATATTGATTTATTGATACAAGTTTAAGATCAATTTTGTTATATGTATATGTATTTCTGATCTTGATTAAGGTATTGTGAATGTGTAGCTCATTTAAAAATGTAATGTATAATTAGGAAATATAGGTTGTTAATGGATAACCACCTATAATAGTCAAGCATGTAGTCATGTTAGTTAGATTTTCTAGATGTGCATTTCAGATGGATAGGCATTCTTCATATCTTTCAAAGACTACAGAATATGGCACTTAAAATGTTTTAATAACTTAGGGCTTTTCATGACAATGAGACACATCTGCTCCTGGCAGCACCAATCTAGTTCAAGAGGAATATGGGCATCGAAGAGGCTCCTTATGGAGT
>PVIU01034149.1:0-11645 GCA_004026605.1 Ondatra zibethicus | reverse complement strand
GTATTGTGTTGTTCTTTGTGGTGTAGCTTGTGATCCTACCTTTTCTTTTCATCTTTCCCTCTAATAGGTGTGGATGGTGGTGTCTAAGATTCTGTTGAATAATTTCCTATGTGTCCGTAGATCAAAAGCTAAGATGGTTTTCCTAGTGGTACAGTCAGTGTCCCAGTTCGAGTTACTTCGTTGGTTATTCCTGTTCCTGAAGGTAGCTCAGTGTTCCCGTATTTTGATCTGCTCTCTTGGAGTTTGCTGTCTCAAGCCTAGTTTGGTTTAGGCTGCTGGCTTTGATCTATTTCTGTAAATCTTGGTCTGGATCTCTTCTTGTAGATATCCCTGGCTTGGAGTTAGACCTGTTCTGGTGGAGATCGCTGGCTCTGGATCTGGTCGCTGGGTCAATCCTGATCCGCTCGAGTCCCGGGATTGGGTTGACTCCTATCTTCTGCTCCTGGTGGAGCCCGTTCTCTCCTTGTCCTGGGTAACTGGATCAGTCCCACTCCGGTTCTGGTGGAGGTCGTGGGCTCTGAGTTAGGTCGTTGGCTCAATCAGTGCCCCAGGACTGGGTTGGCTCCCAGGGCTGGATTTGTTCCTGGCTTCTGCCCCAGGTGGAGCTTGTTTCCTCGGCTCTCTCTGTCCTAGGAGTCTCGTTCAATTCCACTCCTGTGGGATTTGTTGCCCAAGGTGGAGTTCCTTGCCTCCGGGCAATTACTAGCTTTGACCTGAAACTGTAAATCCTAGGCTGGGTTCCCTCCTGCCGAAGCCCCTGGGTTGGAGTTGGGCCTGGGAAGGTTTCCGGTTCCGGTCTACTGCCTGGGAGGTTCTAGACTCGGGTGTGCCCGAACCCACAGGGGACCTGGCTCAAGTCTACTCTCACTGGGGACCCAGATTCGCGCCTGGCCCCATCGAGATCTCTGGTTCCTGCTTATTCCCTGGAGGACCCACCCTCACTCAGGCCCAGGTTGACGGAGGTACTAGCCCGGCCTAGTTCCTGGGTGGTCCTAGACTCTCCCAGTCCAGCGGGGGCGTTGGCCTATATCCACTCCCTTGAAGGTCCCAGATTCACGTCCAGACCCTCAGCAGTCTCTGTCTCTGGCTGACTCGCTCAGCGGTTATTCCCTTGTACCTATTCTAGTGGAGATCACTGGCTCTGGATCCGGTCTAGGGTCAATCCTGATCCGCTCCTGTATCCAGTTCTGGGATGGCAGTGTAACCAAAAACAAAACATTGTACGAGAAGACCACAGATCTTGGTGTGACTCTGATCCTGAACTCATAAGGAGTCCCAGCTAACTGAAGGCCTTCTAATTTGGTGCCAAAGCCCAGGGTGTTGCCTGCGTCCTGCCCTCTGTTGCAGGCACACTGCCTGGAATACTGTCTTCTCCTGTACACACAGACGGATTGTGTGTCATTCAGGCTGATGGGACCACAACCTGACATGACCTTTGCTGATTGGGTAATGCATGCATGTAAACCAGTGAAGATACGCAATACATCAGCTCTGCACCCCTAAACTGGTCTCTGGACTCTGTTCACAGAGAAACTCGTCTCGACTCCGTCTCCCTCACCCCTCCCCAATGAGCCAACAGGGAGAAGGAGCAAAACCCCCACGCAGGTGATACTTGGGAATGAGTCTCGGCTCCACCCAGTGTTGGCCCAAGTGATGGCAGAGCTGGTCCACAGCACCCTGGAGCTGGAAGGGGCAGGGAAGAAGAAATCCTGCCGTGGGGATATATAAACCTCCACCCTCCAAACCAAAGTATCCACCACACTTCAGTCGGGAGAACTAACATCTTTATTGGGCCTGCTTACAGAGGTAAAGAGTAACTAACAAGAGCCACATCAACCTGGCCTGGACAACAGATCTCTCAAGCCTCAGGGATGGAGCCCCTCCCCTTCTGCTAACCTCCCACACTGCAGTCTCTCTAGCAGCCCCTGAGACCATGAGACAATTAGCACAGAGCTGCAGAATTACAAGTAAATGCCTGGAAAGTACAGGAGGGAGCAGCCTACGTCTGTCTCTCCTCCCTCCCTGCTTCTAGGCCAGAATCTAGTCAACAGTCAGTGCGCTCATCTGGGAGTCACTTGCAGGTCCTTCCAGATGTTCTGATGCAGATATGACCACAGTGCTCTGCCATATGAGCTGGTCACAGGCACAGGCACACATGTTCGGAACCATGCTGGGTGCCCCTGAAACTGCTTTCTCTTCCTGTGGAATCCAACTTGTGCGAGGTTCAAATCAATGGTCACATGAAGGCCCAATTGTCAGATAACTAAAAATTTCTGCTGGTGGCCTCAGGAGACCTGTGAACCTGTGTCTGCTTAGTTTAAGTACATCTCCGTGGTGGCAGGGAAATTTGGAGCTCCTAGCCAAGATCCCACAGGCCTGTGAACGCTGTGAATGGTCCACTGCTTTGGCATCAGCAGCATCCACAGGGATCACAGAGGCCCCAGGAGCTTGCTTGGCCTATGTTCTCACCGCACAATGGATTGAGGCGCTGAAAGGCACGGGTACTCACAGCGCACCTTAGTGTAAGGACAGCTGTTGCGAGCTCTGCCTACCAGACTCTTGAGCGGTCCCGGATGGGAACGCCTCCAGGCCAGAGTAGATGTCCCCTGAACCAGTGTGTAGGTCCCAAGGGTTAGTTCCTGTCCGGGGCATGAGGTGACTTCCAGGGAGTTCACAGTTCCAAGACGCTCCTTTTGTTTCTCATAGCTCTCAGGCTGCAGGATCCGCACAAAGACATCCATGGAGAAGCTCACCCTGGCCTCCCCACAGCTGCACTGAGTCGCCACCTTCCCATAGTCGATCCACCTCGGGGTGGCAAAATTGATGGCCTCTGCGCAGTTAAAGCCATGGTTGAAGCCAGCGTGATAGCCATAGGGAAAGGTGACCATGAACTCCCCAGCCTCCTGCGTCATGCGTCCAAAGGGGATGCCATTCTCCTTGAGCACAGTGGGTGAGATGAGCGCCACCTTGTGCCTCATGAAGGCCTGGCAGCCCTGGGAGCTGCCCGGGAACAGCTGTGTGGCCAGGTGCTCCAGGCGCCGGCCATGCTCGGGGGGCACCGCGTACCACGTCTTGGGCTGCCCAAAGTGCAGGTAATTGATGCTGTACAGGTCCATGTCCTCCGTATGCCACGCGAAGGTGGTCTTCCACATGCCAAAGTACAGGTAGGGCGTGTTGACGCCCTCAATCACGATGCCGCATTCCTGCCTCAAGAGGTCCAAAAGGCTTCCCAGGTGTCCCACGTTCCAATGTTGAGTGTTCTCGTCAAACAGGGAGCCGCTGACATCTGCACCGTAAATTGGCGACCCAAAGTACCGATTCTTCCAGTATTTTCTCTCCAAATCTTCAAAATTCAGGTGTGGCGGGGTCTGGTATTTTTTGCTGTTGGCCAGGTCACGGTACTGCCCCACTGTCATGGCTTTCTTCTTCTTATGGAATTGAGTGAACACACCTGCCCGGCCAGACACCACTTGCTGCAGGGGAGTGCTTATTAACATGTCACTGACGTCCTCATAGGACTGCCGGGCTCTCCACTCCTTGGGTGGGATGACCTTCGCCAGTCCAGCTCGGTGCGCCCCCTGGGATTCCATGTAGGCTATATACTTGCTGAAATCTGAAAATTCGCTCATGGTTGGGCAGAAGGTCATGATGGTGCTGCCTGGGCTCTGGGGGCTTCCGTGCTCAGAAGACATGGCTACTGTAGCCAAGATCTTGGGCTTTTCCGGAAGGATCAGTCAAGCTGTCTGTCTGTCTTCTCTTGTCTCCCTGTCTTCCTGCAGTGTTTTCTCTACTCTCACGTCTGTCCTTCAGCTCCCTCTTTTCTTTCTTCTTCCCTTTTTCTTAATTCTCTAGTTGCCTCTTAGTCAGGGATCCACTTTAAACAATAAATATGACTGTCAGGGGAATCAAACGTCTGAGGAGATGCTGACCTACGCAGCAAGACCCTTCTCCTCTCCACACTCCAAACAAAGGCTGAGAAAAGGGAAGAGAAGAGAAAGCCTTGCTGACTCAATTACCCAGGGCACCGGTTCCCTGGTCAGCGCTCTTCACCGCGAGAAAAGAGTCTCTATAGAGCGGAAGGCCAGCCCAGGCCTACCTCAGCCAGCTGCCCAGGGTACCTTGGTCCGGACCAGTCACCTAGAGAGGTCTCTTCTGATGATCTGGAAGGGAGGGGATGCTGAGGTCTCTTCAGGAGGATTATAACCCCAAACCTAATGAAAATAAAAATTAGCAGAAAATAAGTGGACTGAAGAAATACTGAGATAAAAACCCAGGTTAGCCAGAATAATCCTGTACAATTAAAGAACTTCTGGAGGCATCAATCCCTGACTTCAAACTCTATGACAGAGCTACAGTACTGAAAACAGCCTGATATTGGCATAAAAACAGACAGGAGGTTCCCTCTGACCAATCACTGCCTAACAGGTTTTACAGTAAGTGAGCCATGGTGACATTCACCTTAACCCCGGCACTTGCGGGTTGGCGGCAAGAACCTCAGGAGTTCAAGGTTGTTCTTAGATCCAAACTGAACTCAAAGTCATCCTGAGTACGTGGGAAATAGGTTGTTTACTCATCCATTCAAGGAACTGCATGAATTAAAAATCTAAGAAAAACAATACAAATGAAAACCCAAGATCAACCGTCAGAACAGAACAAGCTCACCTCACTATGGGTGACCAGAAAGGAAACCTGACTTCTCTGAAAAGATGAGCAGGACACAGGCCTCAGGCCTTAGCATGACTGACTGCATGCTGGAAGTACCATTCAGGCTGTGAAAATTCAGCACCCACACATCACCACCTGCCCAAACCACAATAATGCCCATCATTTTGGGAAAGTCTTTGAATGTACTTACCTTGCATTTTTTTCTTTTTTTCTTTTTTCTTTTTTCTTTTTTTTTTTTTTAATCTTTTGTAGTTCTACTTCTGGCTAACTGTTCTTGCTAACTGAGGTGTGTCAACCCAGAACATGGCTTTTATCTTTCCAAGGTCACCCTAAGAAAGGCTCGCATCTACACCTGGATCCCCGGCACCCCGTGTAGCCGCTGGCAGTCTAATGAAGACTTTCTTGGGTTCGCTTAAACCCAGGTCCCAGCAGTCTTCTCAGCTGGTTACCTCCAAATATTTCTGGAGGCCTCAGAAAGATCCTCAGAGACCAGACCTCGAGGCACCAGGGGTTTCAGATCCCTTTAGAGTAGGGAAGAGTGTGGTGGTCAAGGAGATCCTGGGGTGTGTAGATTGAGATGTTCCAGACCCCAGGGTTCCCTCTGACCAATCACTGCCTAACACTTTGGAGGAGCGTGACACCGCCAACCCCAAAGGAACATACTAGCCCCAAAAGATACAAAATAGGAAAATGTAATCCCAATGGCCATAAAGTTTAAAAATTAAAAATCTGGGAATTTCATAAGACAGATTCTGGCCTTAATCAATCCCAGAGAGAAGCGAGCCAGGATGGCTAGTCAAGCTTCCTTCGGTCCGCATCTTACATAGGGATAAGAACTAACTGGGCAGTCAACTCAACCGCTTGACTGACAAAACTCAGTCTGTGACTGGCGACAGCCCAGATCAATGTTGCCCCACAATAATGAGACCTAAATGCCATCGACATGAGGAGGGGACACAAATGAATCACAGAAAAAGCTGACATGCTATCATATAAACCTTTGGTACTCATCGTTTTCACAGAAGGACAAACATCCAAAAGTTGTTGAAGAGAGATAGATGACTTACCCCACGGCAACTGAATGGAGGCTTGGCAGAAGACAGAGCAGCACCAGAGAGCAGCTTTCTCCTGTGAGACTCCACTGGCTTTGAAGTTGGCTCCTGAGCTCTCCCTCTTTTCTAGCTAGGAAGATGGGAGGTACTGTAACTAGTGCTTGCCCACCCACTATTTCTGGGCCTATTTCTGTCCCGCCTATTTCTGGCCACACCCCTCCTTTAGCCCCACCCAACGCCTTTTGAAGGTAGAGCATGCCAATGTGAGAAATGGCAAACTAGAATGTGCTAAAGAAAGAAAGCAATAAGAGCAAAATGCTAATAGCAACTCTTTGCAGAATTACTAAGACTATTTTAGAATTTCTCAAAGCTAAGAACACATGACAAAGCTGCGCAAGAGTGAGACACAGAGAGAAACACACAGGTCTGTGGTCTTGCTGGACAATGCCTTGTTTTGTGGTTAAATCACCACCCCAGAACTGGATCCAGACAAGAAAGTGAGCAATGTCCCCAAAAGAATGACTAACCATACAATGATAAGTCGTTAACCTGAAACCACCACAAAACAAATAATTAAAATGCCTTTTTGCCAGGTGGTTGTGGCTCACGCCTTTAATCCCAGGATTTGGGAGGTGGAAGTGGGCAGATCTCTGAGTTCAAAACCAGCCTGGTCTGCAGAGTGAGTTCCAGGACAGCCATAGTTACACGGATAAACCTTGTCTCTAAAAATCAGGAAAAAAAAATGTCTTTTCGTATGCATAAAAAGTTATCAAACTTTTATTAAAATTGAGGTACAAAACTTTTAAATGTCAGAGGATCAGTATTGAGCTTGCCTTTCTGTAGTAGCTTAGTCTCCTTCTCCAATAATTAAATGTTGGGATATTTTCCTATCTCTAGCATTAGTCCCTTGTTTAATAATCTTAGCCTACGTAAATATGTAACTATGTGTAACTATGATTGTCCTGGATCTCACCCTACAGACCAGGCTGGCTTTGATCTCAGAGATCTGCCCACTTCTGCTTCCCAAATGCTGGGATTAAAGGCGTGAGCCACAACCAACAGGGAAAAAGTCATTTGGCCTAAAACTCGTGGAGCTCTGCCTGCCTCTGCCTCTGCCCTGCTGGGATTAAGGGCGCCTGCTACCACGCCCAGCTCAGATTCCATTATTCTAAAGTGTGCTTTTCCCATGTGGGGATCAAATGTCTGTTTCTTTTAACCTATGTTTTGATTTGGCTTTCAATTCTGACATTGACGTTGCCAGCCCGAACTTGTTTAGCTTTATTTTATTTCAGTATTCCCTTTGGAGTGACTCATTGAAAAAATGACTCAACTATTGTATATCATGTTAGGCTTTAGGCAGAAACATTTCTGAAGAGACAGTAGCATTTCAGCAAAGTCTGAAGCATCTCAAGCTCTCAAGAAACCACTGGCCAAGATGGCTGGTCAAGCTGAGACTCATAGGCTCCCATACTCCAGAGGGATGAGAACTCACCACACTGTCACCCCATTGATTGACAATCCTCCTAGTGACTGGGGACAGTCTGAATTCATGTTAGAGAGCTTCAAGAGGCTGAACTTGTCTAATAGCCAATGCCTTTAATCTAGGCACTTCCCTGATTAGCAGGTAATCTGCGAATCTGCTTGGCACATTAACTCATCTGGACAACAGTGATATTCCCAGGCATCTGACACCACTTGGTGGGCAGGTACAAGGTTTGACTCAGCGTGCCTCTTCTGATGCTTTCCAAACTCAGTAGACAGGGCGATCAGGCTTGAGAGGTATTAGACGTCTCTGCTTCTGAATTAAAGCAGCAGTTAGATTCCTTTGCTGAAATGGTCCTGCAGAACTGGAGAGTAATTAGACCTACTGCCCATAAGATAACGGTCTCTGCGCCACTTTGGGAGACACCTGTGGTTTCTATGCTAATCCATCATGAATAATGAGAGAACATCTTGCCATGGTTGGAAAAGAAACTTCAAAAAGAAAACAAGACATAGACATAAGTCAGATGATTGATAGCAGCCTCTGTTCTCTTGGTCCCTTGACTACTCTGCTATTGGCGCCGACTGGGCCTCTAATTCTCGTTTGATTGGATTAACATTGGGGCCCTCATCCTAATCCATATGGCAAATTGTGCCTCAGTGTAGCACAATTAGTGGTGCTTAGGGCCAACTGCAGCTCTTCAAGGCACAGTGATCCTCAGACTTGAGCCTCTTGATTCACTAAGTCCAGTGGAGAATAAAACAGCGTCCAAATCTTAGCACAGCTGACTCCAGGATGGAAGCACCAGTCAGGCTGTGAACTCAGCGAGTAGACATCACCACCCATCAAAATGAAAACAAAGACCTGATTCCTCACAGTCCATAAGTTCTGGGACAGTCTCTAAATAAACTAACTAATCTTGCTTTTTGAATTCTATAGTTGTCCTTGGCTAAAAGTTCTTGTTAACTGAAGTATGTCAGTTCAGAACAAGGTGGATCTATATACATTTTTCTTTGGGTTCATCTTATTACTTAGCTTCTCCAGGATCATGAACTACAGGCTCAGTGCCCTTTGTTTATATTTAGTATCCACTTATGAGTGAGCACATACCATATTCATCTTTTTGGGTCTGACTATCTCACTCAGGATTATGGTTTCGCATTCCATCCATTTACACACAAAATTCAAGATGTCATTGTTTCTACAGCGGAGTGGTGCTCTAATGTGTAAATGTGCACACTTTCTTTATCCATTCTTTGGTTGAGGGGCATCTAACTTGTTTCCTGGTTCTGACTATTATAAACAATGCTGCTATGAACATAGTTGAACAGATGCTTTTGTAGTATGATTGAGCATCTTTTATGTATATGCCCAACAGTGCTAATGCTGCATCCTGATTCCCAATTTTCTGAGAAACTGCCATACTGATTTCCAAAGTGGTTGTTCAAATTTGCATTCCCACCAGCAATGGATGAATGTTTCCCTTACTCCACATCCTCTCCAGCATAAGCTATCATTATTGCTTTTGATCTTAGCCGTCCTGACAGGTGTAAGATGGTATCTCAGAGTTGTTTTGGTTTGCATTTCTTTAATGGCTAAAGATTTTGAACATTTCCCTAAGTATCTTTTGGCCACTTGTGATTTTTCTGTTGAGACTACTCTGTTTAGTTCTGTACTCCATTTTTAATTGGGTTATTTTGAATTTTAATGTGTAAAATTTTGAGTTCTTTATATATTTTGGAGATTAGTCCTTTGTCTGATTTGAGATTGGTGAACATCTTTTCCCATTCAGTAGGCTGCCTTTTTGTCTTATTGACTGTGTCCTTTGCTTTACAGACTCTTCTCAGTTTCAGGAGGTCCCATTTATTTATTGTTGCTCTCAGTGTCTGTGCTACTGGTGTTATAATTAGGAAGTGGTCTCCTCTGCCCATGCACTGAAGACTACTTCACACTTTCTCTTCTATCAGGTTCAGTGCGGTTGGATTTATATTAAGGTCTGTAATCCATTTGGACTTCAGTTTTGTGCATGGGGATAGATATGTATCTATTTTCATTTATCTACATGTTGACATCCAGTTATGCCAGCACTATTTGTTGAAGATACTTTCTTTTTTCCATTGTATAATTTTAGCTTCTTTGTCAAAAATCAGGTGTTCATGGGTATGCGTATTAATATCAGGTTCTTCTATTCGATTTCCTTGGTCAACCTCTCGGTTTTTATGCCAATACCATGATGTTTTCATTACTGTAGCTCTGTAATAGAGCTTGATGTCAGGGATGGTGATGCCTCTGGAAGTTCCTTTATTGTACAGGACTGTTTTGGCAACCCTGAGCTTTGTGTTTTTCCATGTGAAATTGATTATTGTTCTTTCAAGGTCTGTGAAGAATTGTGTTGGGATTTTGATGAGGATTGCATTGAATCTATAAATTACTTTTGGTAGGATTGCCATTTTTACAATGTTGATTCTATCTATCCAAGAGCATGGGAGATCTTTCCATTTTCTGGTATCTTCTTCAATTTCTCTCTTCAAAGACTTAAAATTCTTGTCAAATAGGTCTTTCACTTCTTTGGTTAGTGTTACCACAAGATATTTTATGTTATTTGTGGCTATTGTGAAATGTGATGTTTCTCTGATTTCTCTCTCAGCTTCTTTATCCTTTGTGTATAGAAGGGCTACTGATGTTTTTGAGTTGATCTTGTATCCTGCCACATCACTGAAGGTATTTATCAGCTGTAGGAGTTCTCTGGTAGAGATTTTGGGAATACTTATATATACTAGTATATCATCTGCAAATAACGAAAGTTTGACTTTTTCCTTTTCAATTAGAATCCCCTTAATCTCCTTTTGTTGTCTCATTGCTATTGCCAAAACTTCAAGAACTACATTAAAAAGATATAGAGTGGACAGACTTGTCTTGTTCTTGATTTTAGTAGAATCGCTTTGCGTTTCTCTCCATTTAAATTGATGTTGGCTGTCAGCTTGCTGTGTATTGCTTTTATCATATTTAGATATGTTCCATGTATCCCTGATCTCTCCAAGACCTTTTTCATGAATGGGTGTTTTGTCAAATGTTTTTTAAGCATCTTATACAATGATCATATGGTTTTTTCTTTCAGTTTATTTATATGATGGATTACATTGATAGATTTTGTATGCTGACCCAGCCATGCATCTCTGGATTTAGCCAACCTGATCATGGTGGATAATTTTTTGATGTGTCCTTGGATTCAGTTTGCTAGTATTTTATTGAGAATATTTGTATCCTTGTTCATGAGTGAGATTGGTCTTTAATTCTCTTTCTTGGTTGAGTTTTTCTGTGGTTTTGTAATCAGGGTAACTGTAGCCTCATGCAGAGTTTGGCAATGTTCCTTCTGTTTCTTTTCTGTGGAACACCTTGAGGAGTCTAGGTATTAGCCCTTCTTGGAAGTTCTGGTAGAATTCTGCACTAAGACCATCCGGCCCTGGGCTAGTTTTGGTTGGGAGATTTTTGATGACAGCTTCTATTTCCTTGCCATTTATATGTCTATTTAATTTGCTCACCTGGTCTCGATTTAATTTTAATATGTGATATCTGTCTAAAAATTGTTCATTTCTTTTACATTTTCCAATTTTGAGTAGTACAGGTTCTTGTAGTATGACCTAATGATTCTCTGAATTTCCTTGGGGTCTGTTGTTATGTTCCCCTTTTCATTTCTGATTTCATTAATTTGGATGTTCTCTCTCTGACTTTTGATTAGTTTGGAAAAGGGTTTGTCTATCTTGTTGATTGTCTCAAAGAACCAGCTCTGTCTCATTGATTCTTTGGATTGTTTTCCTACTTTCTTTTCTTTTTTCTTTTCTTTTTTTTTTTTCAATCTCAGAATGAGATCTTAGTTTCTATTTTGTTGATTTCAACCCTCAATTTGGTTATTTCCTGTCTTCTACTCCTCCTTGGTGAATCTGCTTTTTTTTTTTTGTTTCAGAGCTTTCAGGTGTGCTGTTATGTCACTAATGTGAGCTTTCTCCATTTTCTTTATGTGGGCCCTTAGTGCTATGAACGTTCCTCTTAGCACTGCTTTAATAGTGTCCCATAGGTTTGGATATGTTGTGCCTTCATTTTCGTTGAATTCAAGGAAGTTGTTAATTTCTTTCTTTATTTCTTCATTGACCCAGGGGTGGTTCAGTAGTTCACTGTTAAATTTCCATGAGTTTGTAGGCTTTCTGAGAGTAGTATTGCTATTAAATTCTCACTTTAATCCATGGTGATCTGGTAAGACATAGGAGGTTACTCCAATTTTTTTTTTTTTTTTTTTTTTTTTTTTTTTTTTTTTTTTTTTTTTTTTTTTTTTTTTTTTTTTTTTTTTTTTTTTTTTTTTTTTTTTTTTTTTTTTTTTTTTTTTTTTTTTTTTTTTTTTTTTTTTTTTTTTTTTTTTTTTTTTTTTTTTTTTTTTTTTTTTTTTTTTT
>PVIU01034148.1:0-11642 GCA_004026605.1 Ondatra zibethicus | reverse complement strand
TGTTCATAACCGTCAATTTCTTTTTTGTGGTAGGGTTTGTGTGTCTCCCTTTTTTGAGTTGAGGTGGTGTAGGGTTGTTAGCTGACTGTGTTATTATGGGTGTCGTTAGCCTTCCTTAGTTGTGGTTTACCTTCTAGTACTTTCTGCAAGGCTGGGTTCGTGGCTACATATTGCTTAAATTTGTTTTTATCCTGGAATACCTTGTTTACCCCATCGATGGTGAAAGAAAGCTTTGCTGGGTATAGTAGTCTGGGCTTGCATCCATGGTCTCTTAGTTTCTGCAGCACATCTATCCAAGACCTTCTGGCTTTCATGGTTTCCATAGAGAAATCAGGTGTAATTTTGATAGGTTTACCCTTATATGTTACTTGACCTTTTTCCTTTGCGGCTCTTAATATTCTTTCTTTATTCTGTATGTTTTGTGTCTTGATTATTATATGGCAAGGGGATGACTTTTTTATATCCAGCCTATTTGGTGTTCTGTATGCTTCTTGAACCTTCATCGGAATATCCTTCTTTAGGTTTGGAAAGTTTTCTTCTATAATTTTGTTGAATATATTTTCTGGGCCTTTGGAGTAGAATTCTTCTCCTTCTTTATCCCAATTATTTTTAGGTTTGGTCTTTTCATGGTGTCCCAGATTTCCTGGATGTTTTGTGTTGCGAATTTTTTGGATTTGTTGTTTTCTTCTATTATCTGAGTTTTTTTCTCTATCGTATCTTCCGCGTCTGAGATTCTTTCTTCTATCTCTTGTATTCTGTTGGTTATACTTGTCTGTGTGGTTCCCGTTCATTTATCCAGATTTTCCATTTCCCGCCATCTCTCTGTTTGTGTTTTCTTCATTGCCTCCATTTCAGTTTTCAAGTTTTGAACTGTTTCTGTTACCTGTTTGATTGCTTTTTCTTGGTTTGCTAGGGTATCTTTGAGGAATTTATTCAATTCTTCTAACTTTTTGTTAGTTTTCTCATCCCTTTCTATAAAGTAGTTTTTCACCTCTTCTTTAAAGGTCTCTATAACTTTCATAAATTTACGTTTAAAGTCAATTTCTTCTACTTCTTCTGAGATAAGTTGCTCGGATTTTCCTGTTCCATAATCGCTGGATTCTGGTGTTATCATGTTGCTTTTCAGGTTGTTGGATGAATTCTTTGATTGGCGCCTGCCCATCTCTTCCGGGGTCCGGATGAATCTGCCGTCGCTGGTTGGGCTCCTTCCTCGCCCAGGGATTCTCAGTCCCAAGGGCAGGCTTACTGAGAATTGCCCGCTCTGCTCCGCTCGGCTCCATGGGACAAGGGAGGGCCTCTAGCGGTGGGCTCACCCTTCCCCCAAGGCCTCAGCCTGGATAGGATTAGTTCAGGTGCAGCTAGGACCACACAGATGAAAAGGGTTGCCCGGGGGCGAGCAGGGTTGGAATCTCGATTAGTGTTTCTACAGCATACTCTCACATTGCTGCTGCATTGGCAACTTGTGTACTCCCTCCAGCATGCTGGCTAGGTAGTCTACCCACATTAGCCACCTCTGGGTTGAGGTGGATGAGACTTTGCATCATTATATAGAGAGCAACTGAGGAAGATACCTAGCATCTTCTTCTGGCTTTCACAGTCACTCAATACATGTGGACCTCAGCACACATAAGCATATATGTGTACACACAAAGCACACACACACACATCTATTGGAAATATATAACCACTTCTGAAAGTTTTAGGGGGCATAGCTAATATGCTGGGCATTTTATCTATCTTTAGATAAAATGTTATTACATATTTTGTGTAACAATAGAAGGCAGAAAGAGAAGACACAGGAGAAATACATAATAATACAATAACTAGAAAGCAGCTTCAAATATGCTAGATATAAAACTAAATACAGCAATTGTCACCTTGTTGAAGAATTCTTTAAATAATATAATCAAAGAGCAGAAACTATCAGGGTAGGCAAAATGACCGACTTCAAGACTAGGAAAAGATGCACAAGGTGATTTTGTAGTTGAGGCAATGTCAAAGAGATGTGGGTATGCACTGAGGAGTTCCCAGTGACTGAAGCTGGAACTATTTCAGTACCAAGTAAAGCAGTAATGCAGTATCGTAACATGAGGACTGGCTTGTTGGGGTTTCTGTCCTGCCTGGTCCCCCAGCCATTTAGTCCCAGAGAAAATCACACAGAGAGTCTACATTAAGTTGTAAACTGATTGGCCCATTAGCTCAGGCTTCGTATTAGTTCTTATAACTTATATAGCCCATCATTCTTATCTATGTTAGCCATATGGCTCAGTACCTTTCTCAGTGGGACAGGTCACATCCTGCTTCTTTGGTGGTCTGTGCAGGAGTGGGGAAAGAGCTTCCTTCTTCCCAGAATACTCGTGTTCTTCTGGCCCACCTTTACTTCCTGTCTGGTTGTCCCACCTATACTTCCTGCCTGGCCAATCACCGTTTATTTAAAACATGATTTACAGAATGCAGACAATTCTCCCTCACCACTTCCCCCTGTTTTTTTTTTTTAAAAAAACAAAGGAAAATATCCATAGTCCATTTTTTGGGAATGTGGGCGTAGTATTCCAAGCTACTTCCTGCTGGTTGGGGGCACTGATAATCTTATGGGGACCTAAAGAAAATTTAGAGTTATGATCAAGTCCTGACAGAAGTATCCTGTGAGTCTTGATCATCTCAGGCAGCAGTCTTGAACCTGTTTTGGATGTAGAATTCTGTCATCTGGGCCATCTGTTCCTACTGGAGATTTCTCAGGAGGTCTTCCTTGATCAAACCTGAGTTTTCTTAACTCAGAATAAATCCACAGCCTCTCATTTCCTGTGGAAACAAGAGCAAAATCTCTTCTCCAAAGTAACATACCTTTGACTTCAATTTTGAAGTCAAGATATTTTCAAAATACCTATCTTGGATTAATTCTGCAGCATTTATAAGCAAATATCTTTTAGCAGCTGTTGCTCCTTCCTCAGCATTCAAACAATTCAAAGAGAGCACAATAACCTACAGTATCAAGATTCTCTGTGTATTTTCCTTCTTTAAGTGGCTTTATTTTAACCTGTATTTCTTTTATTTTTACTTTTAACTTTTGGCTTTATGAGACAGGTTCTCCATGTATCTTTGTCCTGGAACTCCCTCTGTAGACCAGGCTATCCTTGAACTCACAGAGATCCATCTGTCTCTCCCTCCCCAGTGCTGGGATTAAAGGTGTGTGCTACCACACCTCAAACTCACAGAGATCTGTCTGCCTCTGCCTCCCAAGCTTTGGGATTAAAGGTGTGTGATACCACATCTTGAAGTCACAGAGGTCAATCTACCTCTGCCTCCCAAGTGTTGGGATTAAAGGTGTGTACCACCACACCCAACTACTCTCTTTCTTTCTTTTTTACTTTAAGAACTTTTAACCTTTAGCCTGCATATACTTTTAACACACTGTAAACCATTTAGAGGTTTTTTTTTATCTCTCTTTACTGTATATCTCTCTTTTTCTGACTACATGAGTCTTTAATATATCAAGCAATATGGGTAGGATAAAAGCCATGTCTTTGACGATTGGATCCAGCCCATTTCTTAGTTTTCTGAGATTTCAGCCTCAAGGCCAAGCTACCAGCTAGAGCCATGTTTATTGCCACAACTCTATGGCATTTGAAGGACCCTGCCAGCAAGCAAGTTGCAGCATTCTTCTCACAAACCACATTCAAATGCTCCGTAGTCAGAACGCCTGCCTGAAAGAGTCAGAGTTTGCCCTGGCAGGACGACCCAGAAAGCTGGCATTTTAAAACGGTGCAACTCTTTTCCTGCTACAGCTGAAAACTGAAAAGCATGCGGTCAGCTTTTCATCAACACCATTTAAGTGTTCATGGCAAGACCACTTAAAGAGCTGCAAGGCTTTACAGCTAAAGCTGAGTGAGGAAGCCTCTCTTAGATGACAGTGCTTGCTTGCCTCTAGCAAGCAGAGCAGACCCAAGAAATTGCTGCTACCAAGAAAACATGCTTTACTCTATTCTTTTCCAAGCTTTCTCAGGCTTTCTGTGGATGCAGTTATTCATGTGTGTGCCATTCTGTAACATGAGGGCTGGCTTGTCAGGGTTTCTGTCCTGCCCGGTCCCCTAGCCATTTAGTCCCAAAGAAAATCACACAGAGAGTCTACATTAGGTTGTAAACTGATTGGCCCATTAGCTCAGGCTTCGTATTAGTTCTTATAACTTATATAGCCCATCATTCTTATCTATGTTAGCCATATGGCTCAGTACCTTTCTCAGTGGGGCAGGTCACATCCTGCTTCTTTGGTGGTCTGTGCAGGAGTGGGGAAAGAGCTTCCTTCTTCCCAGAATACTCGTGTTCTTCTGGCCCACTTTTACTTCCTGTCTGGTTGTCCCACCTATACTTCCTGCCTGGCCAACCAGCATTTATTTAAAACATTATTGACAGAATACAGACAATTCTCCTGCACCACAGTATGTCCCAAAGTATACAGTAAAATCAGTGAGGAGATTCTGATGTGCACAAAAGCAAACAGAGGGAGAATATAGACTAGCAAAGCACTTGTACTCTGCTCTCACTCCACAGTACAGTTTCTACTTTGACTGACTTGTAAGTGTAAAGTGTGGGAAGTGAAGAAAAGAGTCACCTTCTAGTGGATCAAGGTGAAAGTCATTGCTTCAGCATTACCCTTAAGCATGATGATATGTTAAAAATGGCCAATTTCCTCAGTGGGAGTCTTCCTCTCCAATCACTAGAAAGACATTCTCCATACTGACTGTGTAATAATTGTCTAATAAGTTCTTCAGAACCAAGGTAAGTCTGAGAAACAGCCACAGTCAGGAGGAGGCCATGAAGGCAGGCAGACTGAATGCCATGGGGTGTCCTGAATGACATCCTGGGATAACAGCAACAAACTAGAGAAATCTGACAAATTGTACATTTCTGTGACTAGTGGAGATAATAAGTGATTATTTAAAAATTGTGTCAAACACCAAAAATGATGAACATTAAGCTGTCTTAAGAATAAAATTCTTTTATATATTTCATTCTACAGCTTTCTATCTATGAGTAGAAACATATATAATTATATAAGGACATAGCATGAAGTACATCTTTTCTTAGAAAAAAGTCCAGTGAACATCATACAAATCCACTGATTGCAGCTTTTTCTGCATTTACTTTTACAGACAAGTAGAATTTGTTTCAATTTTCTAGAAGCTGTAAATGCTGCCCTTTCATTTATGCATCTTAACCTTTCCTCATTTCTTTAGATGAACATGGATGATATGGTCTAAAGAGCTCCACAGTACCAACTGATCATACTGTGTGGTTTGCTAGCCTGTATGTGAGTAGGTCCTCTTCCCTTAGGTTACTTTGGAGGAGATGGCTAGGTCGTACTGGATAATTCTATGGCTTATGAGGTCGGGGTTTTCTTTCCATTGCTTAGTTTGTACTCTTAGGCAAGCTCCTTTCTTTTCCTGAGTCATAACAAACAGGATATACGTGAATGAAATGTCAAATTTTGAAATTTGTGTAATATCTGTTACATAGGTTTCAGTAGATTAGAATTCTTCTTAATGTAGATAGGAAGGGTCATTTCTGTTTTCCAGGAAAGCCCCTTTTCATTAGAATATTGGCACCTGGTGACTGATTTCAGCATCAGGTCAGAGATCATGCATCTTCAACATGGCTTCTTTGTTTAAATTATCCCTGAATCTTTGTTGAAATGTTGAAATATCTGTGCCTACCAATCTGCTGTTCACCACACCAAGTCCTTAGCCTTTGATAAATGTTGAATGTGTTCTTAAACTGTTCAAAGTATCACTCACTATACCTGGCCTCAGCTAATAATGTTGCTCTGCTAGTTAGCTTGCATGGCCATTATAAGATACAACAGCCTGAATAGAAATTTCATTCCCCATAGTCCTTGAGGCTGGACTTAAAAGATCAAAGTGCCAGTGAGACATATTTGCTGTGTCCTCAGGTGGCCTTCCTGTGCATGTGTTTCAGAGAGAAAGAACAGGAGTTAAGGGAATGAGAGAAAGTGGGAACAATTTGGTGTATGTGTGTGTGTGTGTGTGTGTGTGTGTGTATGAAAATCAGTCTTATCCTGCCAATTGTGTATGCTTACTGAACCTTTAATATTTTCTTAAAGGTAGTTTCTTTAGAAGTTAGGGCCACATTGAAAGTTATTATACTTTCCACATATGGATTTCACAGGAGCCCAATGCCATATATAACAAACCTTGCACAGTAGAGTGAGGGCAGAAATGAATTTCATGAATGATTAGGAAAGTGTATTCCATCAACATCATGGGCTGTTGTTTCCATTCTCACTATCTTTATTCAGACTTGATCAGAGCAATCTATCTGTAGTCATCATTTTTTTTCTAAAAGCTCCATATTTTGGGAGGGGAGGGCCTACAGTTGTATTCCTCTTCTGAAATTATGTCAAATTACAGTCAGAAGGAGCTAATGAATTGTGACAGTGGGACTGCCCTAGGGTGGGAGGCTTTGTGAGTTCCAGTTGCATAATTTTTCCTAATGACAATAAACCTTTGATCCCATGGACCTTCAGCATCTGTTAGGTTACTTGAATTTGGTCTTGTGAATGTCTTGGGTTCCTTTAAGTGTGTTCTAAAGGCTAAGAACCTTTCTTCCTGTCTTTGTATGGCCTTTGGTCTCTGTCTGCTCCTTGGTTTATTTTACATCATCATCCTCTCTCTGTCTCTTTTGGTATCAAGTGCAATTTGTAGTCTTGTCTGAAGCCACCAGCTCACTTCACAGATGGTGAATTGCAGTTGAGAGTAATGGGCCTATTCGTTTCAGCCCTGAGAGTACATTAGTGTCTGATAGCCTATAACTGCTGAACATTAGACATCGTTCTCACTGCTCCAAGGTCATCTGTAGGGCTGCCTCTCTCTCCCCTTCTCACTCCCCTCCATTCCTCTCTTTACCTCCATCAGATCTGAATTATGCCAAAGTCACAAGGCCATTGGGGCCTGTTCTTGGACTGTGGAGCAATGAGTCTTCATTACTGGTCTGGGTCAGTTTTGCTCCAACAAACTCAGCAGCCTGAACACTTGAAAGAGATCTCAGCTCATGAAACTACAGAGCCAAATGTATCCACTTAGGGCTCCTGGGTCTTGTCATCAGAGGAGTGTTGGCCACATGTTTCAGGAAGCATCATTTCAAATACGAAATCAGAAACCAAGCAGCTGGTGATGCATGTTAACAAACATCTAAAGTATCAGTTACTGTGTTTACAACACAGTGCTGCTGACACCAATGCTGCATTCTGGGATGATATACTAATTAAATAAAGCAAGGTGTGTTCTCGTGTTAAGCAAATATCTCTCCTCTTTTGTCTCTGTTGCTCTCTCTTTTTTCTTTCTCTCTGTGTCTCTGACACTTTTACTCTCTCCACATCTTCTTCCTCATCTCTCTCTTCTCTCTCTTCCTGTCCCCCCACTTTCCTTTTTACCAACCCACCATAGTGAGCATTGAGTTGCAGAGATTTCTTCCTAGTCTATTCCATATAGATCTGGATTGGTATTTTCAAAAGCATTTTCTGGCTTTGTTTTCATAGCTTTAAAATACTTTACTCCCAAACATCCTTGAATAAAAATGCGAAGATAGAAGGGCAAATTGAGAGCCTGGAAACTTGGTGTTTGTCATGCCTTTGTTACAAAAAGCAATCTGTGAATTATCCTTAATTGGCCTGTGGATGGCAACTAGTTTAGAAGTATCAAGAGTCGCTGAGGTCTGTGGTTACCTGGCAGCATCAAATTTCCCCTTGAATTCTTAGGGCTCACTGCGTTGGGGTAGTCAGCTTGGGTTTTGATGAGACCTATCTCTTTCTGCCTGCTCTTCCTTTCCTTCCTGCTTGTCCTCTACTCTTTCCACTCCCTTCCGCTGTCCTTCCCATTCTTTACCATTCTCCTTTTCTTTTATCTGGGGTAGTATGTTTTTTTTTGTTGTTGTTGTTTGTTTGTTTTTACAACAAAGGTCTCAAGTTGTGCCCTAGAAGGTGCTAGAATTGATGGAGACCTTTAAACAGAAACAAGGTTTGCAAAGGATTCCTGCCTGTCAGCAGAATAGGGCTCGCTGGGAACAGTGGAAAACTCCCTTTGTCTTGCACAGGAGGTGAAGGGTGGGTCAGTAGCTCATTCATTGTGGTTTTTGCCTGATCAGCTTCAATTAACTTGAAGCTAGAACAAGCATATTCTCTTTGTCTGTGTAACTTAGCCTGTACAGCAGAGAACAGAAAAAGGAGAATAGAAAAAGGAGACAGGCATTCAGTTCCAGAGTTCAGCTCATTTTGCAGGGCCAGCTTTGCCACCAGGGCTTCTGAAAGGTCCCATGTTGGGTTTCAGAACCTGATGTTGAGGTCTCATAATTTTTAGCAGTGTTTGAACAAAGGGTCCATATTTTCAGTTCATAGTAAACTCTTTGAATATGTTCTTATTCTTGCTTTGGTCATCTTTAGCCCTTGGTATGTGCATGGTTCAAAGAATTTTGCATAAATTTTTACATCCACCAATGCCACTTTCTCGTTCAAATGAGAATGTTGGTTTTCAGTTGCCATCTGCTATTAGATGCTGCGATTTGTCTAGAGCACACAAAGCAAGCTTTTCAATCAACGTCTGCGGAATTTGTAGGTAGAGAAATACTAGGTACCTTTCTATGCTGTGCTTCTCACCTTTGTGCTGTTTAACCACATCATCTATCACTAATCATCCCAGATATTTTATAGACACAGCTCAGCGAGATGAATGAACTTACTAGTTGTTGTGATCTAGTTGCTTTCATTCCCCCTGACCCACAGAGGAACTTCCTTGTGGTCTGTAATTGACAAGGATGTTTGTGATTTTTCTGGCCGGTGGTTTTCCACAGAAGCAATAGAAGTATAAAAGGCTTTAGCTGAGGCAAAAAAAGGGTTGTTGTTCTTCCACCTGAAAAGAAGCCTCCATGTCTCAATCCCGGCACCCCCTGCCAGTCTCGGCATCCAGGCTGCGCTGGCTCTGGAGTATGGTCATGCTATCTGCAAAAAGAAACATACACAATTCAAAAAGTAGCTACTGACATGATTCTGAGTCCTTGAGGAAATTGGTTATGTAACTAAAGGCATTAGTTGAGTATGCAGACAGCAGTACTCATTATGAGCCATGTGCCTTAGGACCCCCAGTCATGACTATTGAATGTATACAGCAGCAGTCATTGCAAGATGGATTTTATCCTTCCAGAACTACACATGAGCATGCTAGAGATCATTGTTGGCCACATGGACAGTTGGTTCTGTCTCCTACATCATTTACTGTTATTGCTCTGGTGATCTTCCTATAGTTTATAATTGTAGTCTTACAGAGAGTTCTTATGACCAGTTAATGGGGAGAAATCCAATAAAAGAACTGTGGCTGGGTTATGCAGCACCCACTTCAGATACGGCAGTGAAATTAAAAGACAGATTGTGGCTGCCCTATTGCTTTCCTCATGAATAACCTTCTAAAATAGTAGTTAGTAAAAATCTTCCTAGTGCAGACTGGAAGAAACCTAGCTTTTTCTTAGCCATTGCATTATGTGAACAAAGAAGTATTGTAAGCTACACAGATACAGGTGCTATGGTTAACTGCTTTACTGTTTAATTCAGAGATTAAAAGAAGCAAGATTGATTCAATAGACACACAGTTGAGCCTATGAAAGCAAGTATGAAGTATGGAAATCCCTGGGTTGCATTTTGATGACTTGCCACACCATCTTTATCTCAGATTATTTGTTTGTAACCAAGTACACAAGATAAAATGGATAATACATGTTAACAATCCATTTTTAAATAATACACAATGGGCTCAGAAAAGGTAAAGTTGCAATGGTGGAGACTGGGATTATGCAAGATACTGATTATCTTTCTTCTACCAGGTCTCCTGGGGAAATATATTTGATGATGTGCTCATTCTCAGAGTGGAGTCGTTTCACATTTTGTTTTCTGTCCACTTGCTTACATCCTCTAGTCCTTATTTTGACTGTATCTTCCTCTGTGGATGTATACTGTCTATATTCTGTATATATGTTTATATGTTGGCTGAGGGTCCTGTCATTAGAAATTTAAAGGAGGGTCACACGAGGTGCCACATGTTATTAGGGAAATTGGCATGCCTTCTTGGGAATTCCTAGTTTCATTAATAACAGAATTTAGGAACAGACTCAGAAGAACGCTCAAGGACAACTTTACTAGAGTTTAAGAAAAAGACTTCAGGGTAGGCAAACTGTAAATATCAATATCTCCTTGCAGAAGGAGGTGAGGGAGAAGAGAGGAAACCACACCATTTGTTAGTAGCCACAAAGGGGATGGGGTTGTTGGTGGTGAATTTATAACATTATAGAAACAGAACTAGAAAGTCTAGTGCATCCAGGAAGGAATCTCACAAACTTACTTGGTTTCCAAAACAGACAAAAAAGAGATAATGTGAAAAAGGAAGGAAAAACCACGAATTTCTGAGGTGTTCAGAAAAGGTCAGACTTAATCCAGCTGTGTAGCTGTGGCTCTTAAGCAATGGTGGCAGCAGTGAGCTTTCTGGGAAGGAAAAGTACAGTATCTCACTAGCAGTATGATTATTTCTCTTCTCTCTTTAGTGATGCATAAGGTGAATCCTGAGGGGTCGTCCCTTAGCCAGGCAATTGGCCATCCTAGCTGGATTAACTCTTATGTTTATGAGTAGCTTCGGTTACAAGGTCTCCACTCAGGCCAATTTTCAGAGTAAAATCTTTCCCTTAATTGGCCTTTAATGTTACCATAACAGTCCCACTGTAAATAACGTCCCTCCTTCTTTTGAAGTGGAGCTTCTCTATGGTACAATTCAGGCTTCAATATCTCTGCAGGGATAGATTGCAGCATTTCATAGCAAGATGAGGCCTTCAGTGAGGTGACCATTATCTCTTGAGGGTAAGATGTCTGCCTGTAAAACAGAGTTACTGGTATCTTTAAAAGGATTCAATTTTCCATGCTCTCTCTCTCCATAAGAAGTGAAAAAATGATAGATGACATTATACTTAATGTTAGCCTTGTACTTCCCTCTAATGATTTGGTACCATGAATATTTTTATTAACTTTTCAAGAATACAGTGTGAGATTTACTACCAATGAGATGTAATATAGCATGCAGTTTTTATATACATATAAATATAGATCTAGTGATAGAGATAGGCCTACCAGATTTGTACTTTTGGTGTCTTTGTTTTGCTTTAAATTTTATCACAATTGCCAGACAATGTTAGGTCACTGTGAAGCTTCCTCAGAGCAATAGAACATATGTCTGCTGAGTATGTAGGTGGTTATTATAAATATCATATTATTTTATCTCTCCATTCTTCAACTGTGCTGTGAATGTTACTGTATGATTCTTTCTTTGGGCTATTTATGTCTTCAGATATTTGAAAATAAGAGGTTATCTTTCTTATATCAGCCATGTAATTAATTAGTCTGTTGAGTGGCATTGTATATCTAATAAAAACTTTATAGATTAAGTAGTAATATAACAATATTACATCAAGCTTTTCTGTTATTGGTCTTGGAATATGCTGACATATTATACATCTAATAGTCTATATGAGGTACAAACTAAAGATTAAAACTACAGTTTGGAACATTTACATTTTCAACTCGGAGCTAATATTTGAAA
>PVIU01034147.1:0-11647 GCA_004026605.1 Ondatra zibethicus | reverse complement strand
GGCAAAGCTTGTGAGAACCCTTCCTACTATCATGGCCTTTGAGCCTAAGAAGCAAAGGCACAGGAAGCCTTCGTTTCATTTCACTTTCCACATGCACGTAGAAACAGGACATAAAACACAAAGCCCCTGACATCTGAGATTGAAATGGCATCCAGTTAGCAGAGCAAGCACTGCTTAGCTTCATCCACAGATTGACAAAGCCTCCCCAACATAAATCTATCCCTTCATCTACAAGCCTTCCTGAGGTTCAGCTTCAATTAGATTGCATGTAGCTTTTGCTGCACTTTATCCTCTTATATACTAATAGGGATGAAGTGCTATTAAGCAACAACCTGTCATTAAGAACACAAATGACACAGACCAGCTAGAATGTTGGGTTCATTTTTACCATCTACAAGTCTCTAAGAAGTGAGATCACTTTTCAATGTGTCAATTAATTTTATCTTTATTGTGAAAATTAAAGTTTAAAGAGAGTGCTACTGAGAGGGTTAATGCTTGAGCTTTAGCTTCTGAGACATAAAAAGATATTTTGATGATGAAGGGTCATGATGATGTTGGTAATAAAGATAGTAACGGTGGCTACACTAGTTCCCATACAAGTCTCATAACTCCCCGAGACCTGGAGAGAAGCATAGCTAGATCTTAGTGCACATAGCTAATGCACCCTTCATATTGTATTTCATGTGACTCCACAGCATTTGCTTCCTAGTTTTGCTGACACACAGCACCTATTCTGAGATTCTGAGCTACTTTTTGTTAACTACTGATCATACTCTGCTTCTATACCTTGACTTCTCCAACCCCATCCTATTCTTCACAAGCATTGCACAGAGTTCATTCTACATACATTTCTGTCAGTATTCCAGCTTCCACTGAATCCTGTCTTCCTGAAGATCCTTGGTTTTAGGGAGTTCCAGTACTTCCTCTCTCACACCTTCCTAACCAATACCCTTCTGAACCATGCTTCTGTTCTGGCTGCTTGCCTGCTGGTAGCAGACATTGACTAAATGTTTGAACACAGTAGTAAATTGATACAAAAGCCTCCACAGTGATTGTGCTTGCCTCAATGCTCTGAAATTAAATATAATTTGATATGATATCCATAGCAAAATAGCATCCTATTATCCCATTGAACAGTATTTTTTAAATTTATATTCATCTCTTGAATACATACATGCAATTTATATAGTTTTCTTATATTGTTAATATTATATAATATAAAGTAGCATACAAGTTATCCAAATATTGTGTTATTTATGTACTCATGCCATACATATGAAAGTATGAAATTTTTAGTGTTAAGAATAGTATGTTAATATCAGTCTCTTGAAAAAAATGGATCAATAACGAAAACACCTGGAAAGCTTTGTACCATAGTCTTTTCATTTTAACTGAATAGTGGGCTCAGAAATGTTTAAAGAAAAAAATTTAAAACCAACCTAAACTCCAAACATGTACTTATAACAAAGCCAGGATACGAAATCAGTGTCCAAACAACTTATACTTTCATGCTCCTGAAACATCTGCTGGCTTTGTTCAGAAAGTGGTTAATCAAGGCAAGAAGTTTCTGGTCCTCTTCTTGTCCTTCTAGCCCCTGGCTTTCCTTCTCCTCATTGACCCTACCCCAGTTTCTTCTTTGATCCATCATTGTAACTACAGTGTCATTTTCTAATACATTTTTTTTCTCCTCAATCCCATAAAAGTTTTCAGAAGTTGACACGTGCAATTTTATACTCCCAAGATGCTAAGAAGACAAAAACACTGAGGGTTGGTGGAGGCAGGGAGCAAAATCTCTGGGCAGCATGAACTTGGCCCAGTTCTCCATACTGAGTCTGACTCACGCCAATGGATCTCTCATTTCTTGCAGAATAACTACTAAGAAATGGGTGTGTGAGAAGTAGATACCAAGCAAGAGGTGTGACTAGCTCAGTGCCGTGGTCCATCAAGATAAGCATGTTCTCTGATTTGTGTCCTCAACAAGCCGTGTTCCAACCATGGTCAAAAGGGTTTACATTGTGTAATGTGTGCAGTACTGCTCCCTTACGCAATAGCAGCCATGAGTGGAACACATCTAGGAGCAAAACAGGAAACTAGCTCTATTGAAAGTATAATCATTATAATTATGATCATTTCCTTCATTGAAAATAAAGCACTGTTTACTGAGTTACTAGAGTCATTTGCTTGCTTTAACAAAGGAGGTTTTCTGGGTTAAGAACTAAGGATGCAGAGCAGGAGAGTTGACGCAGCAGTTAAGAGCACTTGCTACTCTGGCAGATGACTCAGGTTTGACTTCCAGCACCTACATAGTAGCTCATGAGCATCTGTAACTCCAGTTCCAAGGGATATAATACCCTCCTCAAACCTCCCTATCCACAAGCTGCATGCATATATACATGCAGGCAAAACAATCATACACATTAATAATAATTTTAAAACATTACTAATAGTGAAACTCTGTCTTGTTTTGTTTTAACTGATTTAATTTTTTGTTTTGTTTTTGTTTTGATTGATTGATTGAGACAGGGTTTCTCTGTACCTTAGCTTTGGAGCCTGTCCTGGAACTAGCTCTTGTAGACCAGGCTGGCCTCAAACTCACAGAAATCCACCTGTCTCTGCCTTCCGAGTGCTGGGATTAAAGGCATATGCCACCACCACCCAGCTCCTGTCTTGTATAATTTTTTACAATATTTTTTACAGTAATTTTACAATATGATTCATGTACCATAAAACACATAGCCTTAGAGTATGAATATAAGGATTAGTATATTTAGAAAAGTGCCCTCATCAGCCTATTTGACTTGGATCTTAAATGTCACCATAGAACCTTCACCAGCAACTGATGCAGACAGGGGCAGAAACCCGCAGCAGAGCACTGGGCTAAGGTCCCAAAGTCCAGTTGAAGAGTGGAAGGAGTGAAAATATGAGCAAAGAGATCAAGACCATGATGGGGACACCCACTGAACCAGTTTATCTGAGCTAATAGGAGCTCACCAACTCTGGCTGGACTGGGAAAGAACCAGCATAGGACCAAGCTAGACCTTCTGAATGTGGGTGACAGTTGTATGGCTGGGGCAAACTGTGGGGCCACTGGCAGTGTCACCAGGATTTGTTTCTGATGCTTGTTCTGGCTTTTTGGAACCCATTCTCTTTGGATGGATACCTTGCTCAGCCTGGATATAGTGGGGAGGGCCTCGGTCCTTTCTCAGAACAATGTGCCTTACCCTTTCTGAAGAGTGGAATGGGGGTGGGATTGGTGTGCAGGAGGTAGAGGAAAAGGGAGGAGGGAAGGGGTAGAAACTGGGATTGGTATGTAAAATGAAAAAAGATAAGGTTTTTCTTTTTTAAAAAATAAAGTAAGAAGTGAGAAAAAAAGCGTCCTCATACCAATTAGACTCACTCCCCACTCTCGTTTCCACCAACACTATTACAACCACTAATACATTTTCCAAATTTTATTATTCTGATTATTTCATATAAATGTCACCATGCTAAATGAAGATTTTTATGTCTGCTTTACTTCCATCAGCATCATTCCTTAAGTGTTTGTTGTTTATATATTATATATTACTAGTTTATCCCAATCATCTTATTATTCTAGCATTTGAGTGTATTATATCTTATTTATTCTTTTAGCAGTTGACAAACATTTGGTTGCTTCCATTCTGTGCTTTGATGAAGAGTGTTGCCATGAACGTTCATATGTATAATTCTGAGTGGATATACGTTTTACATTCCCTTGATTGTGGAACTGGACATACAATTTCTGGATCCTGCTGCAAATCCGTATTTAACATTTTGAGGAAATGGTGGCTTGTCTTCCATCGTGGCTGCATCATCGTATAATTCTAACAACAACAGACAAAGCATTTACTCTATCTCATTTTCACTGTTCATTGTTTACCTTTTATACTGCAGCCAATTTAGCAGGCTTAGCATGGCTTTTCAATGTAATTTTAACATACATTTTTCTAACAGTTAATAGCATTGATACTCATTTTATTTGATCTTCTGTTTCTTCTAAAATCTATATAAATTATCATCTTGAAATTCTGTCATGGGTTTTTCATTTGTGGATCTTCACTCTTTCATCAAAAGAAAATATTCCCAACCAAAATAAAAGTTTCCAAAGAAAGCAATATGAGTCACAAAGTCAACAAAATATGATGATTTTGTTTTTCGTTCTTTGCCCTTAACTTGTTTGTATTTTTGAATCCTAAGCATGTCACTCTCAGATAAAATAGTTAGATAACATTTCAGTCATTATGTCAGTCTTGACATTTAAAAGCAATGTCATTTTAAAAGCAATTAAAATTCATGTACATTTAATATAATTATTGATAAGATAAAATTTATGTGTCTCACTGCTGTGGGCTGTATTTTTTGTCCTTTTTCTTTCTCTGCTTCTCCATGGTTGCCTTCTTTCATCTTAAATCGGTATTTTCTATCATGGCATTTTAATTCACATTTCATTTCTCTTACTGTACTTTTGAATTATATTCCTAGTGGTTTACTTGGAGATTGTTATTATAATCTTAATAAATAATACCATAATTCCCATTTATACCAAGATCACTTTAATAATATAAAAATTCACAACATTTTTGTATTAGCCCTTTCCCTTCCCTCAATTTTTGCTGTTATCATCAAAGAAGTTAGATATTTAATCATTAATAGTCCAGTAATATAACTTAATGATTATTGCTTCTTTATGGTTATGACTTTAAATTAGGCTGAAGAAGAAATGACATCGAACAAAACAAAAATACTAACTTTCATATGAACTGTATTTACTTTTAACAGCCTTTTCATTTCTCCATGTGAACTTGACCATCTGACTAGTATTTCTCATTTTAATTTAAAATGATCCTTTAATATTTCTTACATGTCAAATTTATGAATGAGAAAACTTCTGGTTTTGATAATTTGCCAATCTCTTGATTTCTGTGTAGTTTTTGAAAGACGGTTTTATTGGATATAAAATTGTTGGTTGCAGTCATTTTCTCATCTTTAACTGCATCATCGCACTATTATTGAGCTGTCATGTTTACTCAGGAAATTAGGCTAACGTCATACTAAAGATCCCTTCTCTGTGATAGGCTGGTCAAGATTCTCTTTCTCTTGTGATGGATTTTAAGCTGTTTCTATAGACTTTTGAGTTTATCCTACTCAGAGTTGTTGAGTTTGTGAGATGTATAAATCAAGTTTGCCTCTTCAAATCAAATCTTGAAAGTTTCCAGTATGAATCACTATCAAACCCTCTTTTTTTGTGTTATCACACAGCATTTTAATTATCCTTATCACTTTTGCATCAATGTTCATGAGAGAAATTAGTCTGCAATTATCTTTCTTTGTTGTATCATTGTATGGTCTAGGTATCAGGGTAACTGTGGCCTCGTAAAAAGAATTTGCCAATGTTCTTTTTTCTGTTTCTGTTTGGAACAATTTGATGAGTATTGGTATTAGCTGTTCTTTAAAATTCTGATACAATTCGGCACTGAAACTGTTTTGTCCTGGACTTTTTTTTTTTTTGGTTAGGAGACTTTTAATGACTATTTCTATTTTTTAGAGGTTATAGGTCTATTTAAATTATTTATCTGCTCATGATTTAATTTTGGAATATGGTACCTATCAAGAAAATTGTCCATTTCTTTTAGATTTTTTTTTTAATTTTGTAGACTACAGGTTTTTGAAATATGACCTAATGATAGGATAGATGGTTTGTGCTAAGAATTTATTGTATTTAACATTTTCTTTGTCTGATTAATCTATTTCCTCTTTTGTATCTTCAATACCTGAGATTCTCTCTTCTATCTCTTGTTTGTTTTCCATTGGTGATGCTTGTATTTGTAGTTTATGTAATTTCTAGATTTCCCAGAGTTTTCATTTCCATAATTTCTATTTCCTTTGGTTTGTATTTTCTTTATTGTTTCTATTTCAAGACTTGAATCATTTCCTTCACCTGTTTGATTATTTTTTTTCCTGGCTTTCTTGTCTTATTTTTAAAGGGATATATTGATTTCTTCCAATTTATATTGGTCTTTTCCTCGATTTCTTCTAGGGAATTTTTCATTTTCTCTTTAAAGGCCTCTATCATCTTCATAAACTTATTTTTAATGTTATTTTCATGTGTTTCAGCTGCATTGAAATGTTCATGTCGTGCTGTTGTAGGATCATTGGGTTCTGGTGGTGCCATATTGCTCATTTGATTGTTGAATATATTCTTACACTGGCATGCCATTCATCTGTTCTTCCAACTTCTGTGGGTTGTGCCTGTGCCTATGTAGTCTGATGGGGTTGTGCATGAGGGCTGGCCTTGGAAAGGATGTTTAGGTATGGGGGTTGGGCAGCAGCATGGGTCTTGGAGGGATAGAGTTCAGTGGGTAGGGGTGGGTACCACCTGGAGGCAGGTCTTCTTGCCTGCTTGCCAGCTGGTGGGATCTCTAACAGAGCAGTGGAGTCCACCTGAGTTGAGGGCAGGGCCCAGTTGTGCTGGTGCTGGGATAGGAAGCCGGGGGGCAGGGGAGCACATGATGTGTCCTGGGAGGTCAGCCACTTAAATGGTTTTCCCAAGTCTGTTATATTTATTATATATGTCTTTTATTTTTAAAAACTACAAAAATTGGTGTTGTTACTTTCCCGTCACTAAGATAAATCACTCCAACAACAAAAAAAAAACCAAAAAAACAAAAAACAACAACAAAAAAAACTTAAAGTAGAAAGACTTGTTTCAGTTCACAGTTTGAGAGTGCAGTTTATTATAGGGAGGACATCATGGCAGCAGAAACTTGAGGCAGCTGGTCACATTGCATTCACAGTAAGAACGCTGGGAGATGAATAATTGTGCTTAGCTCACTTTGTCTTTTGTATACTGTCAATGATCCCAGCCTAGGTAATAGTGCTGCCCACAGTAGGAATTCTTCCCGCTTCCATTAACCTAATCCTAATAACTCCCAACAGACATGCCCAGAGGCCATTCTACCAGTTGATTCTAGGTCTCAAGGTAGGAATTAAAATTAGCCATCAGCTTTGAATCAGTGAGTCCCTAAAGTTTTGCTAAGGGGCTTTATATGTATGCTGAGACATCTTCTTGATGTTATTGCAGGCAGTTGATGACTGTATCTTCAGGTTCATTTCCTGTTTAAACAAACATTCTCTGTGATGGACAGAATGGGAATTTCTCCAGAATATACTAAACATGAAGATGAACTTGCACATGTGTGATTCCTTATATGGCCTCAGAAACATGTTACAGTTTTTCAAGACCCTCTATGGATAAGTCATTTCCTAACTATTTTGCCTGTTCTCACAACTTAAATGTGGAAATCTACAGGTTTCTTTATGATTTTTGTTTGTTTGTTTTTGTTTCATTGTAACACAGTAAATGATGATTTTCAGAGAGCTGGCATCCTTGTTAAGCATGAATTTGTGTGTGAATGAAGACTGAACTCATCTATTCTTTCCCTTTGTTTTGCTGCTGCTTTTCATAACTGTGATCAAGGGGCTACTGAGTTTTAATACTCCCATGATGTGGGGAAGGACAAAAAAAGAAGTGTAAAATTTCCCCAGGACTCAGGAGAGCGAAGCCAATAAGAAAGTAGAGAAGGAGTCTCCATATTCTCTTTCACCCAGGGAGACTCCAACTTAGTCACATCAAGCCTGCCTCTGAGACATGACTCAGTACTGCTAATCAAAAGTGTGGGTTGAATGTTGAAGGGCTGCTGAGAACAAACACCAATGCAGCAACTTGGCACTGCACCAGGAGCCTGCATTACTACATAGAGAGAGCAGAAGAGGCAAGAGATCTCAAACTCCTAGAGAAATAACTCTTTTCAAGCTGTAAAATTATATGCACAAACCCAGAGACGATGTATAACAAATGAAGATTGAAAAAGAGACCAGGTGTTATATATCTGACAGGGATCAGTACCCATCATCAGAAAAACTGCTTCTTGCAGTAGATGGGAACTAACAGAGTCCCAAAACTGTACAATGTGCAAATAGTGAGGCACTTTGGAACACTTAGTTTCAAATGTGATGTCTTCATCTAACCCCACCCTTCAGAGCTCAGAGATCTATATAGAAGAGGAGGCAGAAAGGTTGTAAGAGTCAGAATGAAGAAGAACTCCAAGGAAACAATCTTCCAGACACAACAGGACTAATCCATATGTGAACTCACAAAGACCTACACAGGTTCAAGCGGTATGGGGACCCAGCACTGAGATGTGAAAGCAGACATGGGTTCCTACCTCTAACTAAGAAGCTATCTCCAACTGATACTTATTGGCAAAGGAAAAAAAATAGCTTCCTCTGACATAGTTTCATTGGGTATAAATGTAGGGTAGGTACCATGCCAAAGAGTTATTGACCAACCTAAACCATACTCAATAGTATTTCTGTAGATTTTTTTGTCTAATGTTGCTTTGTTTGAGCTTTTTGTAAAAATCTTTTTGGTCTTTTGTTTATAAATTTTGGTTTCCATTTTTTGTTTTAGTGGTATGTGTGTGTATGTTTCTTTTTATTTGCGTTTGTTTTTTAAAAAGAAAGAGAAAATAAAGTGGCATGGGTAGGAAAACAGGGAGGATCTGGCAGGAACTGGAGGAGAGAAAACATAACCAAAACATATTGTATAAAAATTATTTTCAATTAGAAAAAAAATAAGTAAATAATAGCCTGAAAAATATGTTACCAGAAACTAGCTGATCCAACTAAGATTTCCCTTGTATAATGATCTTCAGAGAAACTGGGAAAGAGGTCCTTCTTTCAAAAAGTCAAGTATTTTTTTATTAATTAAAATGTTTCTACAATACATTTTGATCATTTTCCCTCTCCTAAATCCTCCCAGAGTCTCCCTACACTACCAACTGCCAAATTTTATATTTTCTCTGTGTCTTTAAAATATGCAAAAACAATAAGACAGAAAATATGAAAACAAAGCAACCACAAAAAGTAAAAACAAGAAAATAAAAACAAAAAAAGCCCAAGTTCAAGATATGTGTGTGTGCGTGTGTGCATGTGCATGTGAGTGTGTGTGCATGTGTGTGCATATGTTTGTGTGCACATGTGTATATTATGTGTGTATGTGAATGAAAGGAACCTGAATAGAGTCAAGATAAAATAGGGGAGATAATGTTCAACTAGATATGTCATGTGACCAAGTAAAACATCCAGAAATGGGTCACAGCTTGTTGAGTCTGTGGTTAAAGGGGCCCCATAGAATCTTCCAGACATCTAAGGCTATTACGAAGCTCTTAGTTTCTATTAGTTTCAACCTGGTGGCCAGGCCCTATCAATAAAGACAACAATTATTTATATCATCCAACAGGGAGAAGTTGAGCTTGTGCTCAACCAGAAGTTTTATTCCTACGAACTAGGGTGCATAGTGTTTAAAAGTACTCTGCTACTGGAGGAGAAAAGCCATCAACAATATGACCTTGTGAATGGTAAAAGTGACTTTTTTGCAAGTTAAACTGATCATGGCACAAATGTCATGGAAGTAACCTCCCATATTTTGGTGGGATTTAGGGTCCATGACATGGGATGGAACCCATGCCTGATATTGCTAAAGTAGCCAAAAATGGAAACTATATAGGTCATGAATCTAAGGGAAAAATCTAATAATATTATTGTGCTAAGGGAACAAAATAAATAATAAATTGATTCCTAATGACATACTGCTATACACATAGATCAGCGCCTCACTTAGCCTTCATCAGAGAAGCTTCTTTCTGTAGATGGGAATTAATACAGACACCCTTAACTGAATAATATGCAGATACAATATGCACTTTGGAACACTCAGTCTCAAAAATGATGTCTTCATTATACCGTTCCATACAAATCTCAGAGATCCGTGGGGAAGAGGTGATAGAAAAGTTGTAAGAACCAGAGGTGATGGCTGAATCCAAGGGCGAAACCAATAACAAAAAAAAAGTCACTCAAGAAGATTTAAATTAATGGTCATATATATGTTAAACAAACTCAAAGTAAAAATAACAGGTAAAATATTAATTTGCTATAATCCTATTTAAAATATTTTATATGGGTTCCATGAGCCTATTCTTTCTCCAGATTTTAGATCTTTGGGGTCATTATTTCTCCAAATATGCATTCTGGTCCTTCTTCTCTTGTTTTTATTTTGATATTCCCATTACTGCTTTTATAAGGATATGTGTGTGTGTGTGTGTGTGTGTGTGTGTATGATGCTTGTTGGTATCATACATGTTTCTTGTATCTCTAACTTCATTTTTTCTTGTACCTTCTCACATCAAGTATTTGAAAGGACTTGTCTGAGTTGTGTTTGACAGGTTTTTTATGGCTTTATAATTCTGCTTTTGAACATTTTAGTGAAATATTCAACTCTTTGATGGTTTTATTCAATTCTAGAACCTCTGTTCGGTTCTCTTTGTTAATGCTCATTTTATACATGCATTATTTTTCTGATTATACTTAGTTTGTTTTCTTTTTAAGTTAATTTAATTTCTTTATGCGATTAATTTAAATTTTCTGGAGGAGCAACTAATATGTCTGAATTTATATCAGAGAGTATTTGATGTTTCATTTTGTTATTTTGATTGCTCCATATTTTATTGTTCTGGATAAATAACAAAACTCATTTAAAGCAGGACACTAAAGACATATTTACTCACCTACATTTATCATGACATTATTTTTAATAGCCAAATGCTGGAAATAACCCAAATGTACATAATAGAATTAATACAAAAACAGATTGTCCCCAACAAGCCATCTCTTAGGATAACAGCTGGTCTCACTTACCTGGCATTATTAATATAAGAAACGAGGCCAGATTCTTTTTAATATAAGAGAACTGCAGAAAAGGTGTATTTGATGCTTTGTTAATATGTAATGATTTTAACAACTTGCTCATAACGTGACACCCGAGACTGAGTATCCCATTGGAAGGACAGAGGCTAAGAATACTAATTTATTTGTTATGTAAATAAATACAAATAGCACACAGCAAAATTCACCAGACCTAAAGTCTGCACAACTTTTTTGCAGCTAGAGTCTATCTTTAGATCAGAAACTGTGGTGTGCTTTACATGAAGTTTTTCATAAAGTCATGAGAAGTTTTCTTTTCCACTCATCATCTAATGCCATGAAAGACAAGGTTGTCTGTAGTCCATAAAGATATATTATGCAACATGAGAAAATGATATCTAATGCTAAACATGTGGACAAAGTGTCTCCTCATCTCTCCATACAAAATAATCTATGATTCTGCAGAGAATCAGTGTGGACCTTTGATTAATACCAAGAAAACAATTTGAGTGACTTATCTGAGAAAAGTGATTAAGAAAAGCAAAATTTTTTGATGATTGGAGCCATAACTGGTTTGTTCCTTTAATCTGAATGCAAGGCAACATATTTCTTGGGCTTAATATTACAGAAGTGTAGACAATTGATTTTTAAGGAGGTCGATAATTCAGTATTACTTTATTCTGTGGTTTCAAATTTCCATTAGCAAATGATTTCCTTTAATAAATGTTTCATGATTACAACTAGCTGCTCTGATATCTTTATAATTGTTGACCTCACCATTGTTAATTTATATAAAACTCTTTTGTGCATGATTCTTAGTCAACGCAAGTCTACTTCCTGTTATATCTCAAATATGTTTTCTTAG
>PVIU01034146.1:0-11647 GCA_004026605.1 Ondatra zibethicus | reverse complement strand
AGCTCTCCCCAGGCCTTCCCTTTTCCCTTCCCCCTCCACCTTTCCCTTTCGCCCACCCCCACCCTCACCACTACCTCCACCCCTATCCCCACTCCTGTGCTTCCAACATGTGCCCAGCTATCTTGTTTGCTTCAAATTTCCCAGAGGATCTATATATGTTTTCTTTGGGTTCACCTTGCTATTTTGCTTCTCTAGGCTTGTGACCTATTAGCTTAATGTCCTTTGTTTATGGCTAGGGACCACTAATGAGTGAATACATACCGTAATTGTCTTTTTGGGTTTGGGTTACCTCACTCAGGATAGTGTTTTCTATTTCCATCCATTTGCATGCAAAATTCAAGATGTCATTGTTTTTTACCACTGAGTAGTATTCTAATGTGTATATATTCCACATTTTCTTGATCCATTCTTCCATTGAGGGGCGCCTCGGTTGTTTCCAGGTTCTGGCTATTACAAACAATGCTGCTATGATATAGTTGCACAAATGCTTTTGTAGTATGATTGGGCTTCTCTTGGGTATATTCCCAAGAGTGGTATTGCTGGATCCTGAAGTAGATTGATTCCCAATTTCTTGAGTAACCACCACACTGATTTCCAAAGTGGTTGCACAAGTTTGCATTCCCACCAGCAATGGATGAGTGTTCCCATTACTCCATATCCTCTCTAGCATAGGCTATCATTGGTGTTTTTTATTTTAGCTGTTCTGACAGATGTAAGATGGTATTTCAAAGTTGTTTTGATTTGCATTTCCCTGATGGCTAAGGAAGTTGAACATGACCATTAGTATCTTTTGACAAATAGTACTTTTTCTGTTGAGAATTGTCTGTTCAGCTCATTACCACATTTTTAAATTGGGTTATTTAGAATTTTAATGTCTAGTTTTATGAGTTCTTTGTATATTTTGGAGATCAGTCCTTTGTCTGACGTGGGGTTAGTGAAGATCTTCTCCCATTCAATAAGATGCCGTTTTGTCTTAATGACTGTGTCTTTTGCTTTACAGAAGCTTCTCAGTTTTAAGAGGTCCAGTTTATTCATTGTTGCTCTTCTTGTCTGTGCCATTAGGGTTTGACATAGGAAGTGAACTCCTGTGCCCATGTATTGCAGGCTACTTCCCACTTTCTCACCTATCAGGTTCAGTGTGGTCTGATGGATATTGAGGTCTTTAATCCATTTGGACTTGAGTTTTGTGCATTGTGATAGAGAACAGTCTGTTTTCATTCTCCTGCAGGTTAACATCCAGTTATGCCAGCACCATTTGTTAAAAATGCTTTCATTCTTCATTCTATAATTTTAGCTTCATTGTCAAATATGAGGTGTTCATAGGTTTGTGGATTAATATCCGGGTCTTCGATTTGATCCCATTGGTCAACATCTCTGTTTTTATGCCAAGACCAAGCTGTTTTCATTACTGTAGCTCTGTAATGGAGTTTGGGTTAAGGGATGCTAATGCCTCTTGAAGTTCCTTTATTGTATAGGATTGTTTTGGCTATCCTGGGCTTTTTGTTTTTCCATATAAACTTAGTTATTGTTCTCTCAAGGTCTGTGAAGAATTTTGTTGGGATATTGATGGGGATTGCATTGAATCTATAGATTGCCTTTGGTAGAATTGACATTTTTATTATATTGATCCTACCAATCCAGGAGCATGCGAGATCCTTCCATTTTCTGGTATCCTCTTCAATTTCTTTCTTCAAGGTCTTAAAGTTCTTGTCAAATAGATCTTTTGCTTCCTTGGTTAGTGTTACCCCAAGATACTTACTTTATGCTATTTGTGGCTATCGTGAAAGGTAATGTTTCTCTGATTTCCCTCTGTGTTTCTTTATCCTTTGTGTATAGGAGGACTACTGATTTTTTTTTAGTTGATCTTGTATCCTTCCACATCACTGAAGGTATTTGTCAGCTGTAGAATTTCTTTGTTAGAGTTTTTGGGGTCACTGATGTACACTATCATATCATACCCAAATAACAAAAGTTTGACTTCTTCCTTTCCAATTTGAATCCCCAATATCTTTTTATTCTGTCTTATAGCTATTGCTAAAACCTCAAGCAGTATATTAAAGAGATATGGTGAGAGTGGACAGCCCTGTCTTGTTCCTGATTTTAGTGGAATCACTTTGAGTTTCTCTCCATTTAATTTGATGTTAGCTCTCGACTTGCTCTATTATTATATTTTGATATGAACCTTGTATCCCTAATCTCTCCAAGACCTTTATCATAAAGGGGTGTTGAATTTTTGTCAAATGCTTTTTTCAGCATCTAATGATATTATCATATGGTTTTTTTCTTTCAGTTTATTTATATGATGGATTACATTGATAGATTTCCGTATGTTGAACCATCCTGCATCTCTTGGATGAAGCCTACTTGATCATAATGGATGATTTTTTTGATGTTTTCTTGGATTCTGTTTGCCAGTATTTTATTGAGAACTTTTGAGCAGATGTTCATGAGTAAGATTGGTCTGTAATTTTCTTTCATTGTTGCATCTTTGTGCGGTTTTGGTATCAGGGTTACTGTAGCTTCATAAAAAGAGTTTTGCAATGACCCTTCTGTTTCTATTATGCGAAACACTTTAAGGAGTATAAGTATTAGCTTTTCTTGGAAGTTCTGGTAGAATTCTGGTAGAATTAAAACCATCTTGTTCTGGGCTTTTTTTGGTTGGGAGGTTTTCGATGACAGCTTTTATTTCCTTGTGACTTATAGGTCTATTAAAATTGTTCACCTGGTCTTGATTTAATTTTGGAATATGGTATTTATCTAAAAAACTGTCCATTTCTTTTACATTTTCCAATTTTTGTGGCATAATGAGTCTCTGTAGTAAGACCTAATGATTCCCTGAATTTCCCCAGTGTCTGTTGTTTTGTCACCTTTTTCATTCTTGAACTTGTTAATATGAATGTTCTCCCTCCTCTCTTTGATTAGTTTAGATAGGGCTTTGTCGCTCTTGTTGATTTTCTCAAGGAAACAGCTTTTCGTTTCATTGATTCTTTGGATTGTTTTCTGTGTCTCTATTTTGTTGACTTCAGCCCTCAGTTTGATTATTTTCAGTCTTCTACTTCTCCTGGGTGAGTCTGCTTCTTTTTTTTAGAGCTTTTAGGTGTGCTGTTAAGTCTCTAATGTGTGCTCTCTCCGTTTTTTTATGTGGGCACTAGTGCTATGAACTTTCCTCTTAGCACTGCTTTCATAGTGTCCCATAGGTTGGGGTATGTTGTGTCTTTATTTTCTTTGAATTTGGAGACTTTGATTTCTTTCTTTATTTCTTCCTTGACCCAGGAGTGGTTCAGTAGTTGACTGTTCAGTTTCCATTGGAATTGTTGTTAAATTCCAACTTTACTCCATGGTGATCCGATAAGACACAGGTGGTTACTCCAATTTTTTTGTATCTGTGGATTTTTGCATTGTTACCAAGTATGTGATCAATTTTTGAGAAGGTTCCATGAGATGCTGAGAAGAAGGTATATTCTTTCCTGTTTGGGTGGAATGTTCTATAGATATCTATTAAGTCAATTTGATTCATTACATCTGTTAGTTCTCATATTTCTCAGTTAAGTTTCTATCTGGTTGGCCTGTCCATTTGTGAGAGAGGAGTGTTGAAATCTCCTATACTTAATGTGTGGGGTTTGACGTGTGATTTAAGTTCTAGTAGTGTTTCTTTTACATATGTGGATGCTTTTATATTAGGGGCATATATATTCAGGATTGAGACTTCATCCTGATGAAGAGTTTTGCTCTTAAGAGTATAAAGTGTCCTTCTCTATCTCTTCTAATTGGTGTAGTTTGAAGTCGATTTTGTTCGATATTAGTATAGCCACACCTGCTTGTTTCTTAGGGCCATTTGATTGAAAAACCTTTTCCCAACCCTTTCTCTGAGACAGTGTCTGTCTTTGTGGTTGAGGTGTGTTTCTTGTAGACAACAGAATGTTGGATCCTGTTTTCATATCCATTCTCTTAACCTGTGCCTTTTTATAGGTGAATTGAGTCTATTGATATTAAGTGATATTAATGACCAGTGGTTGTTAACTCCAGTTATTATTTTTCTTTTTTTGGGTGGTAGAGTTTGTGTGTTTTCCTTCTATGAGTTGTGCTGGTGTAGGGTTGTTAGATGTCTGTGTTATAATGGGTGTTGGTAGCTTTCTTTTGTTATGGTTTTCCTTCTAGTACTTTCTATATGGCTGGGTTTGTGACTATGTATTGCTTAAATTTGCTTTTATCCTGGAATATCCATCGATGATAAATGAAAGCTTTGCTGGGTATAGTAGTTTGGGTTTGCATCCATGGTCTATTAGTGTCTGCAGCATACCTACCCAAGAACTTCTGGCTTTCATGGTTTCCATAGAGAAGTCAGGTATAAATCTGATAGGTTTACCTTTATATGTTACTTGACATTTTTCCTTTGCAGCTCTTAATATTCTTTCTTTATTCTTTATGTTTTGTGTTTTGATTATTATATGGTGAGGGGATGTTCTTTTTTGATCCAGTCTATTCGGTGTTCTGTAGGTTTCTTGTACCTTCGTAGGGATATCCTTCTTTAGGTTGGGAAAGTTTTCTTCTATAATTTGTTGAATATATTTTCTGGGCCTTTGAGCTGGAATTCTTCTCCTTCTTCTACCCCTATTATTCTTAGGTTTGGTCTTTTCATGGTGTCCCAGATTTCCTGGAAGTTTTGTGTTAAGAATTTGTTGGATTTGTCATTTTCTTTGATCAATGAGTTTATTTCCTCTATAGTATCCTCAGCGTCTGAGATTCTTTCTTCTATCTCTTGTATTCTGTTGGTTATACTTGTCTCTGCAGTTCCTGTTCGTTTACCCAGATTTTCTATATCCAGCCATCTCTCAGTTTGTGTTTTCTTCATTGCCTCCATTTCGGTTGTCAAGTCTTGAACTGTTTCCATTACCTGTTTGATTGCATTTTCTTGGTTTTCTATTGTATCTCTGAGGGATTTAGTCATTTCTTCTAACTTTTTGTTAGTCTCCCCCATTTTTAAAAGGAGTTTTTCACATTCTCTTTAATGGTCTCTATAACTTTCAAAATGTTACTTTTAAAGTCAATTTCTTCTACTACTTCTGGATTAGGTTGTTCAAGTCTTCCTGTTGCATATTTGCTGGATCCTGGTATTATCATATTGCTTTTCAGGTTGTTGAGGGAATTCTTACATTGGCGCCTACCCATCTTTTTCTGGTCAGGAGAGTCTAGGTGGCTTGGTCCTTTTGTTGTGACTGACTGTGTACTTGGGGGATTTTTCTTGTTCTGTCCTGTCTTAGTTCCTCTCAGCACTGGAGTTGGTTCTCAGATCACTTCCTCCCTGAAACAGGCTGTGGTGGTCCTTCTACTGGATGGCTCTACTGGTACTCGATCAAGGCCACTTGCTGGCCAAGGACCTCACAGACAAAAGCACAAGGTTGGTAGATGCCAGCTCCTCCAGATGGCTCTGCTGGTACTAGATCAGGGCCACTTGCTGACCAAGGACTATGCAGGCAAAAGTGCGGGCTTGGTAGATGCAGCTCCATGGATCAAAGAACCCCTGCTGCCCTGTGCTCACCACCTTGTCCCCATGGCCTCAGACGTGAAGCAGGCTGCTTCTTGAGATCCTATGACCTTGCATATGGAAAGGGGATCTTGGGAGCAAGCTGGGGAGGGATATCAGAAAAGCCAGTAGCTGGAAGCAGCCCTGCAGCCATATGGCCAAAAAGTTTAGGGGGATGGAGGCTGCCTGCACCCAGTTTCTGGGCATCTGGGTAGGCTTCGGGTGGGGTGGCACTTACCCTACAGATGGCTCTGCTAGTACTAGATCAGAGCCACTTGGTGGCCAAGGATCCAGCAGGCAAAATCACAGGCAGAACAAAGGAACCCCTGCTGCCCTGTGATCACCACCTTGTCCCCATGGTCTCAGCCCTGAAGCAGGCTGCTTTGTGAGATCCTAGGACTGCACAGATCGGCTACTTATTTTTTAAATCTTTTTATGTCATTGAATATCTTGTTTACTCCATCAATGGTGAAAGAAAGCTTTGCTGGTATAGTAGTCTGGGCTTGCATCTATTGTCTCTTAGTGTCTGCAGCACATCTATCCAAGACCTTCTGGCTCATGGTTTCTATAGATAAGTCAAGTGTAATTCTGGTACATTTTTCTTTATATATTATTTGACCCTTTTCCTTTGCAGCTCTTAATATTCTTTCTTTATTCTGTATGTTTTGATTATTATATGGTGAGGCGATGTTCTTTTTTGATCCAGTCTATTCGGTGCTCTGTAGGTTTCTTGTACCTTCGTAGGGATATCCTTCTTTAGGTTGGGAAAGTTTTCTTCTATAATTTGTTGAATATATTTTCTGGGCCTTTGAGCTGGAATTCTTCTCCTTCTTCTACCCCTATTATTTTTAGGTTTGGTCTTTTCATGGTGTCCCAGATTTCCTGGATGTTTTGTGTTAAGAATTTGTTGGATTTGTCATTTTCTTTGATCAATGAGTTTATTTCCTCTATAGTATCCTCAGCGTCTGAGATTCTTCCTTCTATGTCTTGTATTCTTTTGGTTATACTTGTCTCTGTAGTTCCTATTCATTTGACCAGATATTCCATATCCACCCATCCCACAGTTTGTGTTTTTTTTAACCTCCATATTGGTCTTCAATCTTGAAGTGTTTCCTTTCTCTGTTTGATTGCTTTTTCTTGGTTTTCTAGGGCATCTTTGAGGGATTTATTAATTGCTTCTACCTTTTTGTTTGTCTTCTCTTCCATTTCTTTAAGTGAGTTTTTCACATCCTGTTTAAGTGTCTCTATCATTTTCATAATGTTACATTTAAAGCAGATTTCTTCTACTCCTTCTGAATTAGTGTGTTCAAGACTTCCTGTTTTGAGTTCTCTGGATTTTGGTGTTATCATGTTGCATTTCAGGTTGTTGTAGGAATTCTTGCAGTTGCACCTGCCCATCTCTTCCTTCAAATGCAGCCAGGAGAGTCTTGGCATCTAGGTCCAATCTTTGTTGTGGCTGATTGTGTACTTGGGGGATTTTCTTGGTCTGCCTTCTCTTAGGTCCCTTTAGCACTGGAGCTACCTCTCAGATCCCCTCTGCCCTTAAGCCAGCTGTGGTGGTGTATCTAAGGACCCTGCAGATAGAAAGGAGATCTTGGAGGCAAGATGGAATTTGGTAAATAGATAAAGCCAGTAGCCAGGGAGACACCTTACTGAATGTCCAGAAATATTTAGGGAATTGGAGGAGGCCTGTACTCCATTCTCTGGACATCCAGCTGACCAGGCGTGCACACACTTACCCCTCCAGATATATCTCTTCAGTGCAGGAGCAGGGCCTCTTGCTGGACCAAGGTCCTGACATACAACAGGGCGGGCTTGGCAGGGGCAGGGTCATGTGGAACAAAGAAGCCCTTGCAGCAGTAGCACTCACTACTGGCTCCCCCGACCGTCAGCCCTGAAGCAGGCAGACTTGGGTGATCCTAGGACCCTGCAGATGGAAAGGGGTACTTGGGGGCAAGATGGAATGGGGTAAATAGAGAAAACCAATAGCCAGGGAGACACAGGCGGAATAGCCAGAAACATTTAGGGAATTGGAGGGGGCCTGTACTCCATTCCAGGGATGTCTGGCAAGCCGGGCAGGCACACACTTACCCCTATGGATGTATCTCTGATACAGGAGCATGGCCACTTGCTGTGCCAATGATGTAGCAGACAAAAGGGCAGGTTTGATGGGGGCAGGGTCATATGGAACAAAGAAGCCCCTGATGCAGGATCACTCATTGCTGCCTCGCCCAACCCTTGAATTGTCCCTGTTATGAGTATTAAATGTCCTTCTCCATCTCTTCTGAATGATTTTAGTTTGAAATCCATTTTTTTAGATATTATAATAGCCATACCTGCTTGTTTTTTTAGTTCCATTTGATTGAAAAACCTTTTCCCAGCCCTTTACTCTGAGATAGCATCTGTCTTTGATGTTGAGGTGTGTTTCTTCTAAAATGCAGAATGTTGGATCCTGTTTACATATCCATTCTCTTAGCCTGTGTCTTTTTGTAGGTGAATTGATACCATTGATATTAAGTGATATTAATGACCAGTGGTTGTTAGCTCCAGTTATCTTTCAGTAGTAGTGTTTGTGTGTGTCCCTTCTTTGGGTTATGCTGGTGGGGGGTTATCAGATGCCTGTGTTATTGTGGGTGTAGTTAGCTTCCTTGAATTGTGATTTTCCTTCTAGTACTTTCTGTAAAGCTGGGTTTGTGGATACATATTGTTTAAATCTGTTTTTATCATTGAATATCTTGTTTACTCCATCAATGGTGAATAAAAGCTTTGCTGGGTACAGTAGTCTGGGCTCTCATCCATGGTCTCTTAGTGTCTGCAGCACATCTATCCAGGACCTTCTGGCTTTCATGGTTTTCATTGAGAAGTCAGGTGTAATTCTGATAGGTTTTACTTTATATGTTATTTGACCTCTTTTTTTTTTTTTTACAGCTCTTAATATTCTTCTGTATGTTTTGTGTTTCTATTGTTATATGGTGTGGAGATTTTTTTTGATCCAGTCTATTTGGTGTTCTGTAAGCTTCTTGTACCGTCATAGGGCTATCCTTCCATAATTTTGTTGAATATATTTTCTGGCCCTGTGAGCTGTAATTCTTTTCCTTTTTCTACCCCTATTATTCTCAGGTTTGGTTTTCTTATGGTGTCCCAGATTTCCTGAATGTTTTGTGTTAAGAATTTGTTTGATTTAGTGTTTTCTTTGACCAATGAGTGTATTTCCTCTGTAGAATCTTCAGCACCCAAGATTCTTTCTTCAATCTCTTGTATTCTGTTGGTTGTACTTATCTCTGCAGCTGCTGGTCATTTTCCCAAATTATCCTTTTTCATAGTTCTCTTGGTTTGTGTTTTCTTTATTACCTCTATTTCAATCTTCAAATCTTGAACTGTTTGTTTCACCTGCTTGATTGCTTTTTTTGTTTTTCTTGGGTTTTTTTGAGGGATTTATTAATTTCCTCCAGCTTTTTGTTTGTCTTCTTTTCTATTTCTTTAAGGGAGTTTTTCACTCCCCCTTTAAAGGTCTTCATCATTTTCATTAAGTTATGTTTAAAGTCATTTTCTTCTTATCTTCTGGGTTAGGATGATAAAGTCTTCCTGTTGTGTGTCTGTTGGGTTCTGGCGGTACCATGTTGCTATTTAGGATGTTGGAGGAGTTCTTGCATTGGCACCTTCCCATCTCTTCCTTCAACTCTTATATCTACAAGAATTGGTCTCCAAGGTGCTCACAGGGAATGATGCATTGGGGGTGGGGCAGATGGTTGTCTAGCAAACAAGATCCCTGCTAGCTGCTAGGAATGCTGAAGGCACCTGGAGAGGGGGGGCCCTGGCCTTTCTCCCATGAGGAGGTTTTAGGGAGTTGGGGGTCTCCTGGTCTAGTCGACCCCCGACCAGCAGGAATACAACCACACTCAGGATTCTTCCCGTATCACGCTTTATTTAGAGAGCCTCTTGGTTGAAAGTTTTACGGGGAAAAGAGGGAGGGAAAGCAAAAGGTAGGGAGTGCAGAAGTGAGAGGGGAAGGGGACAAAGGGGCGAAGGGGATGCGAAAGGGACGAGCTCCAAATGGAGGTTGCTTAAATAGGGGAAAAAGACACGGTTCGTACCTCAATTGGCTGCAGATAAGCCTGTGGACACCAGGACCCTCAGGATTGGATAGGGACCCCAAGGTTGAAATGCATTCGGGAAGCGCCTGGACACTCAGTCCTGGAGCATTGCCAAATATGGAATTGTTTACCTCTGAACTGCCAGGGTGAAATCGCCATCTTGTAATGGCGTTTTGCCTGCAGCTCCCTGCAGTTCCCCCTTTTATTTTATTTAAGCATATTAGGTAGAAGGTCTTATTTTTAATCAGGTCTCCACTTCATGGTGTGTGGACCGATCAAAGGAGGCCCAGTAACTGAACTGACATACCTTCTCCTGTGCAATGGAATTCATTCCTAGGAGGTGCAAAGGCTATGTCAGCAGTATATCCCATATGTACCTTCCCCAGTGTAATGGGACAATTCATCCCGAGGGGGTGCAAAGGCTACATAGGGTGTATACCTAATTGCTCTTCAAGGCTGAAAGCCATATTTGGGGTGAGGAGCCACATTCCAAAGCGGCCAATGCTTGAGAAATCACAACCTTGTCCCTCCTGGTTTGGGCTCGCAGGCGGTAGACCAACCAAAGGCAGAGCACACATCCTCCCAGGCAGCAAGCAAAAAACATTCCCACCCCTACCCATTCCTTAAAAAGAGAGCCAGCAGAAGAAATCCAGGAAGTTAGTCCTTCCGCAAGACTGAGGTCCACCCGTGTAGAATTAATGGCCACTATAGCTCTTTGTAATTCATCCATAGTAGCATCAAAATTCTCCGACCAATATCCTGCAAGATACGAAGACAGAACTCGTGACAGATTTGCAGCTTGAGTAAAATTTTCATATTGGACGCTAGTCACACAGAGGGCACTAGCTTTCCATTCACATTTTAATTGAGCCAATTGCCATAGAATGTCAATCTGTTCTTGGACTAGGTCAATGCGCTGATTGACCACCATCAAACCTCCTTTTAATTGTGTAATGACTGAGGTTTGTGTATCCAAAGCTTGGGTTACCGAGGCTGAAAGCTGATTAAAAGTCTGGCCAGTTTGAACAGAGGTAGCCATCGCTACTCCCACAGCAGTGGCAGTGATTGCACTAGTTGAGATGGCCGCAATAATCGCTGCAGTAATGCCAAAATCTCTTTTATGTCTGAACAAGGTCATCGTGCTAGGCGCCTCCACTGGCACCGGAACCCATCGAGGAACCCGAGCCATCATGGCTCTAGAAAATTTATCAGCTTGCCAGCATTGTGACATCCAACAACTATCATTAGTACATTCTAAAAATGAGCTATTTGAAAGTATAAACATAAAGGAAGGTAAACACACACTGGCATAGGAGATGTGGTTGGTAATAGTCTTATTAATTGCATAGCATTTGTCAGTCCAATTGTAAATTGGTCTAAATTTTCCTGTAGCTCCCAATTCTTTCATATAGACTCTACAGTTATATGTGGCATGCCCAATTGCCCCACCCTTGACCATCACAAAGGCAGTCAAGTCAATACAGCTACCATTAATGCCACACAGAAGCCATCTATGAAAGAGATTCATCCTAGGATCCTGAGGAAAATACCCATCTTTCATCCAAGCCCTCCATCTTTCTTGGGATCTCTGTGATCAGGGGAAAAGGTAAAAAAATGTTTTATATCAGCCCATCTTGTACTCCCTGCCTGACAGTCAGACCAAGGCCAAGTTTCCCCCTCAAATTCTGGCATACAGTGGGGAAACACCTTGGGTTGAATGGGTGGTGGATTCCGGGAATCCCTAGTAGGAACATTTCTAACTGGGAATGTGCCATTAAACCAGATTATCTCTTGGGAATAAACCCAAGTATGATTATAGCCTTTGTCACACTCGATAGTATCACGTTCTCCTTTGAACCATCCAAGGGTAGACTGATCAATTACCATACAGTCTCCCGGAAATCCCAGGAACTGAAAACATAACGATCCCTTCTCAAGGAGACTTCTACTCTCTCCTAGCGGCACAGATAGAACATCCAGCTGAAGAAAAGGCAAATTTAAACTTCTGTTGGAAACAAAAAATCTAGGA
>PVIU01034145.1:0-11633 GCA_004026605.1 Ondatra zibethicus | reverse complement strand
ACATGGGATTATAGCATTAAAATGATACCACATACCTGGCTTTAGATAGATTTAGCAGAGCTGGATGATGGGCCCCAGTTGATGTTTAGATGTTATTTCAAGGAAGAAGCTAAAATTTAAAGCAACAGGGGAAAACAAAGAGGCTTGATAATTTCCAAGAACAAATTATTGGTGAGGGCACTTATGCTGACCCACAGGGTCAAGCTCCTTACACTGAACAAATCTTGTCACTATGCCACAAAGCAGGCTTAAATGCTCAGGACAGAATTCAAGAACTAAGAAAACAAATTGAATCATACACCAGGATTATTAACATGGCCAGAAAGAACCCTTTAGTGACTTTTTACAAAGGTTAACTAAGGCTGTACAAATAGGAATAACAGACCCAGATGCTAGATGAGTACTTATTGAATCTCTGGCTTTGAAAATGCCAACTTAGAATGCACAGATCCTGCATACGATGAACATAATACTAAATCTTGGGTAGAAGAAGCAATTTCCAAAGGAATGAGGAGACATCAAAATGCCAAATGTTTTAGTTGTGTAGAATACGACATCTGAGAAGGGACTATAGACAAGAGATTTCTAGGGATAATATATCCTCTGAGAATGGCAAGTATAGGAGAACTCAGCCTTCATATATATGTAGAAGCTGTGGCAAAGGCAAACATTGTACCAGTAAATGCAGATCAAAAAAAAAAAGACAGACAAGGCAACCAGATACCTTTGGGAAACTCCTTGAGGGGCCTCTTACAGGACCCCAACCCTAAGTGGCCCAGTTATTCCCAGTCACTCTGGAGGACATGTCTCACCAGGAAAATAAATGCATCCAGAGACTTCTGTAAAAGACCATACTGTTCTGGATTTGGAAATAACCATGGAGGATAAATCAAAAATTCCATTAGGAAATAGGAAATGTATATTCTATCAGTCTTCTATAAATGATCAAATACCAAAGCTAAGAGTGCATATAAATGGCATTGTAATTGTTGGTTTGATAGACACAGGTGCAGATGTATCATTACTCCAGAATCTTGGCATCCAAATTGGCCTCTTTAAGAGGCAGATGTTTAATTTCTAGGAATCAAAATAAGATACTATGCAAAAAGGTCAACAGAAATTCAGGATGTACAAGATCATGAAGCAACTAGCAATCCTTTTGAAGTACCAACAAGCCTACCTTTAAAATGGTTAACTGAGAAAAAAAATGGGATAAGCACTGACCTCCAACTAAAGAAAAGCTGCAGGCTCTACAGAAGCTTTTACAAGAGCAACTAGATGCTCACCATATTGAAGAATCAACTAGCCCCTGGAATTCTCTTGTTTTTGTTGTTAAAAAGAAATCTAGTAAATGGAAAATGGTGACAGATCTAAGAGCTGTCAATAAGGGAATTCAACCTATGGACCCTCTACAATCTGGAATTCCAATGCCTTCTGTATTACCAAAAGGATGGCCTCTCATAGTTATTGATTTGAAAGATTTTTTTCTTAGTTATACCTTTACAAAAAAAAAAAGGATAGAGAAAATTTTGCCTTCACAGTGCCTACTTATAATAATTCTCAGCCTACCAGGAGATATCAATGGGCCATCTACCAACAAGGAATGCTCAATAGCCCCACTCTGTGTCAATAGTTTATAAGTCAGCAATTGAAAAAAAAATGTAAGCAATTTCCTAGGTCTATAATTTATCATTACTTGGATAATAGTTTGCTTTCTGAATCAAACATAGATACTTTAGAAAGAATGTTTGAAGAAGTAAACAAAGTTTTACCAAAATTGGGATTACAAATTGTTCTTGAAAAAATACAGAGAGGAGGTACTGTCAATTACCTAGCTTATAAAATAGGTTTGCAGAAAATTAGAACACAATATGTACAAATTTGGAGAGACCAACTGCTGACTGTAAATGACTTTCTTTTATTTTGTTTTTTTTAAAAATATTTATTTATCTATTATGTAGACAATATTCTGTCTGCATGGGGCCTATGTCTACAGGCCAGAAGAGGGCACCAGACCTCATTACAGATGGTTGTGAGCCACCATGTGGTTGCTGGGATTTGAACTCAGGAACTTTGGAAGAGCAGACAATGCTCTTAACTACTGAGCCATCTCTCCAGCCCCTGTAAATGACTTTCAAAGATTGTTAGTAGACATTTCCAGTCTACGACCAGCTGTTCGGATAACACCTGATCTAATAATTCATTTAAACAAAACCTTAAATGGTGATAAAGACTTGCATTATCCCAGAGAATTAACAGCTGAAGCCAAAAAGGAAGTTACAATAGTTGAGGAATGATTACAGTAGGCACATGTGGATAGGGTGAATCCAAATCTTAATTGTATTCTAGTCATTGCCTTCCAGAATTTCTCCTACAGTAATTTTAATGCAGAGGAATGATTTTATCTTAGAATGGATCATTTTACCAGATAAGCCAAGTAAAAAGTTAAAAACTTATTTGGAAAAAGTCTCTGAATTAATTATAAAAGGTTAATTTAGACTTCGTCAATTAGCAGGTACAGACCCAGCAGAGATTATACTGCCTCTTACTACTGATGTAATAAAAAATGTTATGCAAAGACAGTGAAATATGACAAAGAGTTTGTGCTAATGTTTTGAGAGAAATCAATAGCAATTATACCAAAAGTGATAGATAACCTTATACAGAGAACTTCTGGATTCTTCCCCAAATTGTAGGTGATACTTCAATAACTTGATCCATACATTTTATACTGATGCAAATAAATTAGGGAAGTCAGGTTACAGATCAGAAGAATTGAGTAAGGTGGAACAAAGCACTTACAATCCTGTCCAGTAGGCAGAATCATATGCTATGCTCATGGTGCTAAAGGATTTTAAAGAAGCTCTTAATATAGTTACTGATTCATACTATGTAGAAGAATTCGCCTTGCATAATAAAACTGCTGAATTTATACGAGATGATACAGAATTGATTTCATTATTTATCCAGGTGCAAGACATAATCAGAAATAGGTTTTGTCCTATATACATAACACACATCCCATCCCATACAGGTCTGCCAGGTCCTCTAGCACAAGGTAATGCAAAAATTGATCAATTATTGATTGGAAGCACATTGCAGGCCTCATAATTTCATTAAAAAGCATCATGTCATTAGCAAAGGTTTAAAGAAATCGTTTTCTATTACATAGGAACAAGCTAAAGAGATTATAAAGAGATGGCCTAATTGCTCTTTCTATAAAGAAACACCACTACCTGCAGGGACTAACCCAAATATACTCAAAGAAATTAAATCTAGCAGATGAATGTGTTTCAGTTTGCAGAATTTGGAAAATTAAACTTTGTACACCACATCATTGACACTTATTCAGGTTTTAAGTAGGAAACTTCTTTAAGCTCAGAAAAAGCTGATTCAGTATTCACATATTTATTAGATTATGGCCATCATATGTATACTTGCACAATTGAAGACAGATAATGGTCCAGCAAATGTCTCTAAGAAAATAATATTTTTGATCATTATAATATTAAGCATATTACAGTTATACTGCACAATCCTATAGGTCAGGCAGTTATAGAAAGATCAAATTGAATTATAAAGGATATGTTAAACAAAAAAGAAAGGGGTGGAAAATACCCTCAGAAATAGATTACATAATGCTTTTTTAATGCTAATGAGAAAGGGGAAACAGCAGCAAGGAGACATTGGATAATAGAAAAGTCTTCTGAATTAAATCAGCCGGTATATTTCAAGGATGTGTTGACTTCACAATGGAAACCAGGAAATGTTCTATGTTTGGGAAAGTGTTTCACTCTTCATTCCATAGGAGAAGAAAACTATGGATACCATCAAAATTAATAAAGATTCACTATGAAAAGGACAATACTCTTGAAAAAAGAAATTACAGCTAATCCACAACAGTAACAACCATAGGTTTTAAGGAAACCTCATAAGGGTTAGGGCATGGTTCTCTTCTTGTCTTTGCAGGAAAGTACATGTCTTGAATAGGTCAACAGACCCTGGATGTTTGAATACTGACAGATAGAAAAATAACTATCCACTAAGGATCATTGAGAAAAGAAATATGATTTATGAAATCACATAACTGATAAACATACTTTTAAACATATGCATATATATATTTATAAACATATGGAGCTGGCTTTGAAGTTGGATAATGGGTCTTCTTGTTTAAATCCAAGCATGTTGTTAAAGGAAATATTCAGAGTTTCTGTCTCATGTCAAGAGCCATCTGGTATGGGACAGAAAGCAGAAATAATTTAGAAAGAATTTTACTTTTCTTCATTCTATTTTTGTCTTTATCATACTTTTCATTGAATATATATGTTGTATATGTCTATATAAATAATGTTTAAGTTTTCCACAATGAACAATGAGTTTTCCTGCAGTAATCTTTGAAGTTTCCAGGAAGAAGATGGGGCCCCATGACAACTCCACCTAGTTGATATGAAGTCATGATGCTAATAGCTCTACTATATGACCTGTTTTGGATAACAGCTGGTAAAGATGGCCAGAACTCCAAATAGGAATCTCAGAAAAACTATACTGAATACTCAGGGACCATTTGCAATTATACCAAACAGTAATCTTGGAACTTAACCATTATTTTAATTTCACAGGATCCCATAGAGAACATTGCCACCATGACAGTTGATATGGCCTCAAGTTTAGAGACATCATTTAAGAATTGATTATAATTTGTATAGGGTTGGGGAAAATTTTTTTGGCTCCAGGATCTCTTTGCAAAAAAGGAGGAAATTTGATGGGATATTAGATTAGATTCATGCTAATAATAATAGTGAGGAATAGCGTGAATACTTTTGAGTTATTATTTATAGACAGTTTACATTGTTATAGATTCTTATATATTGATACAAACAAATTATATTGAATATGTTCCTATTTTTGTCTACAATATTTGTATATCTAGCAAAGTTATTTTGTCAAATTGTATGCATGCATGCTTCTACCTCTGCTTAAATCATTTTTGTATATTGATACATAGGATATATTTATCATTTTGCAATGTACATTTGTACCTCTGATCAAGTTACTTATACATTGTTTACATGTTGTGGTCCTTATCCTCATTAGTTGCATAGTTGTTTATTATATAATATTCTAATAGGAAGTCTTAGTATTTAAGTTATATAGGTATTAAGAATTATAGATCAATAATCATCTATGTTTGTCATACTTACAGTTAGACTAATAAGGTTCTTTAAATACGTGGAGATTGTATTCTGCATAGATAAGTAAACTTCAACCACTTCAAAGTACTGTAGAATATGGCATTTAAGTATTATTTCCCTTCTCAGATGTTTGATGGAGTTGAAGACTAGATAATTGTAGTTACTTTTTTTGAATGACTTGGCCAAGTTATTTATTATACAAAACTTAAACATAATAAGGTAGGATAATTATTGAAACATTTATCACATGTTTCTTGCTTGATATATTTGCTCTTATTGTATATAATTTTGTATTAAGCTTAGAACTCTCTTATTTATATACAAGGGGAGGTACATGCCTCTTATACTATTAATGCCAATGGAAAGCTTGTGTCCAGTCTATTTTCCGGGTGCAGTATTCAGTTCTGTTCTTCCTTCCAGCAGAAGATTGTAATTTGTGAGTCTATGCCTAAATAAATAACGCTGAATTATTCTAAATTCTGAGCTAATGTGAATCTCTGTTAAGCATCCTTTTTCAGCAACACATAGATAGATGGACTACCCACACCATTTCCTCACCTCTGTTTAAAAAAAAAGAAGGCTTTAACACAGTAAAATTGTATATAACAAAACAGTTATCAAGCAAAAATTACAGTTACAATATTTCTATTTACTTTATCTTTTATCATAACTAAGGAAAACTATAACTATCTACCTATTCTTCAACTCCCTCAAAGACTCCTGAAGGATATAATATTACCTAAGTAAACTGGAAGTTCATTGTAAGCCACTTCCAAAGCGCTAGAGTTGACAGAGAGATCTTGCTGCCTGGATACTCCCCCAGAGTTCTTCTGTACTTTCAGGGCATCCATCTTTAGCCTACAGAACCATAGTATGTGCCAGACTTTCCATTAAGAAGGAAATTTTTCTTCTGTGTCCTGCAGAATTCCTAGCATACTCTTTCATGAAGCAGGAACCCCGAAGGATCCTTTCACCTTTAGGCAAGTTTAGCAGTCATTTTGTTGGGGGTCCTGCATGTCCAGTTTATCAAACAGTCCAGGCAAAAGCAATTTCTTGCCAAATGGTCAACCAACTCCATAATGAGCCTCTTCAATGCCCATAGTCCTCATGAAGTACCTTGGTGGTGCCAGGAGCAGATGTGTCTCACTGCCATGAAAAGTCTTATGTTTCAAACATTCGAAATGCCATATTCTGAAGGTCTCTGAAAGATTTAAAGAATACCTATCTAACTAAAATTTATCTCTATATGTCTAAAAATTTAACATGACTACAAGCTTGACTATTATAAATTATTATCTATTAACCTATATTTCTTAATTATACATTACATTTTTAAATGAACTACATAGTCACAATACCTTAATAAAGAGCAGAAATATACATATAACAAGACTGACCTTAAATTTGTATCAATAAACCAAGATTTATACCAGTGCAAATCTCTATAGCATACTCCCCCTTTAAACGTGAAGAAACATTTATAAACAATATTTGGGCATATGGGCACAGTTCTGTCCAAACTTTTTCCTGCTGTTCATTGGATGAAATAATTTTTTTGAGGAGTATTCAAGGCAATATTTCAAGGTGTCATGTTCCATCAAACCACATCAGTCTGGAAGCAATCCACAGGTTCTTGTCCTCTGCAGAAACAAAAGATAACCTCTTTTCCAAAGCAACAAATCCTTAGACCCAAATTTGGAAGTCATGATACCTTTATAATATACATGCTTATTTACCTTAGCAGCCCACACAATGAAATGTCTCTCTGTTCTTTGCACCTTTATAGTCAAAAAATTCAAAGAAAACACAATAATATACATAATCCATACTCTCTGTGTATATCGCATCTTTGTGTGACATTTTTTTCTTCTCTCACTCAAGCCTGCATACATTTTTCCAACACTGTGACACATTTAGAGGTCTTTTCCATCTTGATCTGCAGTGATTTAATTAATACAGTGTCTTTGTGGTTATTTCTGGTCTGAGATGCCAGGTGGTCAGGAAACAAAGAAGTGGCCTCCTTATAACAGCACCTTATTCCTAATAGCCAGGAACTTAAAAATAGATATCCCTCTAGAGAAAAAGGAATAAAGAATATGTGATACAATTGCAAAGTGAAATATTACCCACATATTCAGAAAAGTACACGATGAATTCGCGGACAAATGGATAGAACTAGAAAAAAAAATCATCCTGAGCAAGAAAACCCAGACATAGAAGACAAACAAGATATATGCTCACTTACAAGTGTATATTAGTTGTTGCATAAAAAATAATAATGCTACAATCCACCCACTCAGAAAGGCTAAGTAAGATGTAGGGTTCTAAGAGGACACATGCACCTTCTTGGGAATGGGAAGTAGAGTAGATTTTATGAGTAGATTAGGGATGTGTGTGGTAGGAAAATAAGGGATCAGGTTGGGAAGGGAGAGAGTATAGGGAGAGATGACTAGAGTAGTTATGCACTTAGAAGCCAATGTGAAAACCTATTATATTGGCAACTTCCTGGGTCTTATGAGGATGACCCCAGAGAGGATCCCTAGTAATAGAAGATATGGAGCCTGAATTGACCATATTCTATAACCAGGCTAATCTCCCAGTAGAGGGGCTGGGACAGCAATCCAGTCACAAAACCTTCAACCCATATCCTGTATTGCTTGAATATGCACTGGGACAGTGGTGGCTCAGAGTTTGTGGGACTGGACAAACAATGACTGGTCTAACTTGTTGTCCAAGCCATGAAAGGGAGCCCATCACTGCTTGAATGGCATGTATTGGAAACTGATATTTCAGAGATAGGATAGAACTAAACATCACTTAGAAAACAAAAGCCAATTAAATCATTTATAATGATATTTTTAAAAAATACTTTTAGATAGGTGCCTAGCTCAATCATAATTAGATAGGCTTCCTTTAGCAGCTGATGGGAGGAGAAGCAGAGACACACACCCAAACATTAGGCAGAGCTTCCAGAACTTGTAAAAGGGGGAGGGGAGGATTGTTGGAGCCAGAGAGCCTGAGGACACCAGAAGAACATGGCCCCCAAAATCAACTAAGCAAGGCTCACGGGGCATCATAGAGACTGAAGCAGCGATCACTGAGCCTGTATGTATCGGTGCTAGGCACTCTGTATGCATGCTGTGGCTTTTAAACTTGTGATTTTTGCGAGATTTCTAACACTGGGATTCCTAACTGCTCTTGGCATAATTTTCCTCCTACAGGATTGCCTCTTCAAGCCTTCATATGATGTTATGTACCCTGCTTTATTGCATCTTAGTATGCTGTGTTTCGTTGATATCACGGGGAGGCCTGCTGTTTTCTGAAGGGAACAGAAAGAGCAGTGGGTCTGCGAAGAAGGGATGTGGAGCTGAGACTTGGAGGAGGGAAGGGATAGTAAACTGTACTTGGGATTATTGTATGAGAGAAGAATTAAAAAAAGAACAACAACAAGGAAAAAAGATGTGAGCTTTCATCTGTTCTTGTTGAAATGAGATTCATCCCTCATCATGGACTCAAACACTTAAAACTGTAAACCCAATTAAATACTTTCTTTTATAATTTTCCTTTATCATGGGGTTTATTCACAGCAACAGGAAAGTTACCTAAGACATTATCTATGTGCAGTTATTTTTTTATATAGACATAATGACTACCTATACATTAGAATAGTCATAGAAGTTAGGGAGCTGGCTTCAGGGGTAAAAGTTCTTGCTGAGAATGCATAAGTTCCTGAGTTAAAAATTTCCAGCATCCACATATAAAAGAGTTATGCATGGTCATCCTTTCACTTATAACCCCAGCATTCTAGAAGATGTATGAGCCACAGAGACAGGAGTATCACTGTAGCTACTGGTTATCACTAGTCTGGCTCTACGTTTAGTGAAAAGATAGTGAGTGCTAGAGAACACTTGACATTCTCTTCTAATCTCTGCACATATGTGCACACAGGTATGCACATCTCTATATACGGACTCATACAGCACACATAAATGTTCCTCCCCATTTGCACACAAGGATTTAGAAAAACCAGAAGACTGGCAATGCTTGATTATTGGAATTAAAATGATTTATCCTCACTCTATAATGCTAATGGCATAATTAATAGTCTACAAGTTATCTCATTGAAAATCATTCTACATGAGTCATGACACATAACAATTTCTTTAAATTTTGTTTGCTAAATTATATGTCTCCATCTTAGAGTGTATGATGATTGCTTGTACAATAACTGATTACTCACTTATGTTCTTATTTAATTCAATAACTTGTCAGTACTCCTGGAAAATTTAACTATTGACAAATGATAACAATTAAAAATAATTCCTTGCTTGCTAACTGTTTGACCTACTCAGTGACTGAAATAAAAGAAAGGAAGCAGAACCAAATGATGAACAGAAAACACCATGCATTGTTTAGCATTTTATATAGGAGGAGCAGTATGTAGAAAGTATATACTTACTAAAAATGGTAAATTTAAGCATATTTCAATTAATAACTTACATGTAAATTTTCATGTAAATTTGCCACTAGCTGCAGCTAGCTTAAAAATAGAGCGGCAGTTGAATTATTCTACATGAGATTAAGATTGGTAAGATTAAAAACAAAGACTGATAAAAAAACATACAAACAATGATTTAATTAATTCAACAGTGAAAATCATTCTTTGTCTACATTCATTTTAGTAACAAGATAAAATATAAACTTTCCATATTTAGTGAGAGTTTTTTAAACTACCTATCACACATGCACGTATGTATCTTGAATTTTTATAGGAAAATGCTATGCTACATATTGAATTTCTTCAATCATAACTGTTCATTTCTGAGTATTTATCTTCATTTTTTTCCTCCTGCAGTGGTAAAATCACTGAAAATAGGCAACTTAAAGGAGATAGGATTTACTTTAGCTCCCTGTTCAACATACAGAGAACCATGGTGGGGGAGTCTTGTCATGTGGCATCAAACGTCAAGAAGCAGGAAGAAGTCAATGAATGTCTGTGTTCAGTTCATTTTCCTAATTTTTACATAGTGTAATGACCAAGCCCAGGACATGGTATTATCTACCTTTAATGTTAGTCTTCCTACTTTAATTCCCATAATCAGTGTAATTGAAATCTTTGTGTTAAGTGGCAAAGTAGTCCCTCATTGGTATGCCTAGTGACTAGTTTCCTGGGTAATTTCAGATCCCATAAAGTTGATAAACATGAACTGAACAAGGATGACACCAACAATCCTGGCAAAGTGGATGTGGAAAAATCTACAGGACCTCAACCCTACACAAAGAACTATAGGCAACTGAGAAAAGCTAGGAGTAAGAGCGAAGATGCTCCCCAGAGAAGTGTATATCTATTGGTTGTCCAATGCTAAGTGTCAGCCCTGAAAACATACACAAAAGTAACAATATATGGAATTATAGGTTTTATCTTGAAATATATATAATTATGCAAATATATAATTATGCATATATATAAGCAGTAAAAATAAATTTTTAAAGGCTATAAATTTGAAGAAGAGGGGTAAATGGGAGGGATTAGAAGAGTAAAAGGAAAGCAAGAAATATTGCAATCAAAAAACTATCTAAAAAGAAAAAAAGAAACTATTTCTCTTTTGCTTATTAAAATATTTTATCTATCGTCTCTTTTTATAATATATGCATCTTTACAAAATTAGACATTCACTTCAAATTTTTAAATAGAACAATTGTGAGAAGCCATGACATTTAGAACTATTGTCCTAGATCACAAAAGTCAGATCAGACTGAAAAGGCATATTCATAATGTAAAATATCAATTTTGGAAATTGAGAAATAGATATAGAATTCAACTTCTCTAATATCACACATATCACATTAGCAAATTCAATTACATTTATAAAAATCCAGTTTTGATTATTAAATCACACTCTAGAAGACTTTAGCCTCATTTCAATAGGAAGATAATCTAATTTTACTCCAGCCTATTACTAAACAAGACCAAAAATATCTTAAAGTATTTCCATAATCCTTGTAAATTCTTAACTGGTATTTGTTATCCAGAATGTATTTCTCTGCATTTTATAATCTATTCTCTATGTTAGAACTGGAAAGAACCTTTGCAAATAAATGCCAGACCAGGTTATGGCTTCTTATTTACATTCACAGAAAGTATTTGCATTTTCTGTCAATTAGTGACTAAATACTTAAACTGGTCTCCTGAATCTTCACACCTTCTATGGATTTTCCTCCATTATTCTCTCTTAGTTTAGTTCCTCCTGCCATCTGTGCTTCTTCTTCTTATCCAATTTTTATATTTTCATCACAAACACAGTTCATCACCCTGCACTCCTCCCTGATCCCCCAACACCTCTTCTCTTCATCAGATGAACCACTCTTGTAGCTAATGATCCAATGAGCCAAAAGCCACATTACTAAACTTACTTGTGATATGGAGACCTACATTGC
>PVIU01034144.1:0-11648 GCA_004026605.1 Ondatra zibethicus | reverse complement strand
TGGTTTGATCATATGCTCATTCAGTCCCAGTCCAGCTGGATTGGTGCGCTCCCATTAGTTCAGGCACACTGTCTCAGTAGGTGGACCAGCCCCTCACGGTCCTAACTTCCTTACTCATCTTCTCCCACCTTCTGCTCTTCAACTGCACCTTGGGGGCTCAATCCATTGCTCTGATGTGAATGTGGGTCTCTGTCTCTATTTCCATCCTTCGGATGAAATTTCTATAATGGTGATCAAGATAATCATCAATGTGACTATGGTACAAGGCTAGTTCTGGCACCCTCTCCTCTGCTGCCTGAATACCTAGCTGGGGACATGCCCGTGGACACCTGGGATCCCCAGGGCCAAGTATCTTGCCAACTCTAAAATGATTCTCTTAATGTAGATATCTTATTCCCTTATCCAATGTCCACCTTTCCTCCATCTTCACCCTCCCACTCCCCCAATCTCTCCCCAGCATGGACTTATAAGCACAATGAATATGCTAGCTTCTTCTAGTGTTTGGTTTACATAAGGAACGCAAATTATATTAAAACAAAGTTGCATCTACAGATATTCACAGCAGATAAAAAGGACTAAAAGTGAATTAAAAGTCAGTGAGCAAATTGTGTTGCATTTTTGTTTTGGCATACTTCTTCATAATAGTTTTTTAAAAAGTATTTTTGTAAACACAAAAGCACAACAGTTATTTAGATAAATTCTAAAGTTATCTTTGAGGTGATATAAGAAAATCTGTATTTTTTAACGCTTATATAATTTCAGAGAAATTGATATTGTGGTGACAGGTTCATCCCTTGTGATGCAGATTTTTGACTATCAAGAGCATGAAGGAATTCTCCTGATTTTGTCCTGATTATACAACTATACACAAATACCAAGTGTATTAAACCATATAAGTCAATAGGTTAATTACATGTAAATTATGCCTCCATAAATCCATGAATTTCAAAAGTAAAACTTCAAAAACAATGGACATGTCAAATAGCAAATGAAAATGTGTAGAAAATATTAATGAGGTGTAGACTGCTTCCAGGGAATTACTGAGAATATAGGATAAAGAACTTAGAAATGTTAATAATAGGCTTACATGATGGTTTGGTGAGTAGACTACTTGTGCACATGTGAAGATTTGTTTTGGATTCCACAGATACAGCAGCAGGCATATGTAATCCAAGGGCTTCTAAGACAAGATAAGAAGCAGAATCAGAGTATCCATGGAAACCTGTGGGTCATCAACTCCTTCATATATTGTAGGAATGCAAGAGAATGCACCTAAAACTAGATAGATGGTAATAAATAATACTTGAGATTATCCAAACAAACACTATAAGAAGCATGTACTCATAAACACACGCTAACTTTCACACACACACATGCAAATAATAAGTGAAATGTAAAAGCCCACAGTGATAAGATATGCATAATGAAGAGCTCTCTTTGGATATATTCTTATGGATATACTTGTGTATATATGTCATATAGAAACATGCAGATACATTTATGAGTAGGTTTACATACACATATACTAAGGTTTAATTTTTCAAAAATGAAGAAATATATGGCTTCAGATGCAAGGAAACATTAGGATATGAGTAGCTGTACAAACCTGAATCCTTAACTAGTATGTGTAGACTCAAATACTCTGAATATTGTTAAACATAAAAGAAAAATAGAGGAAAATTTGGAAGATATTAATATTAACCTAGAATAGTCTTTTTATTAAAAACTGTCCCTAAAAAGGACTAGAGAAATGACTCTGTGATTTGAAGTCATCTACTAGCACCCATATTAGGTGATTCATAACAATCTTGAGCTACACTCTCAGGTGATCTGATCTGATGATCTTTTCTGGTTCCTGCAGGCACCAATGCAGGACTAGAAAGAAATATTTCCTAACTTCATTTACTACAGCCTAATGTATCATATAAAGATAAAAGAGAAATACCTAAGCTTCGGGTAGATAATTTGAAAAATTCTTACAAGTACTTTTAAAACATTAAAAGCCAGGTAACAAGGACGGATGGTAATAAATTATTCTCTAAAAGATATATGTTTTCATCATTTAAAATGCTTTCTATAGATATGTGTAACAGGGTAAAACTGTTGTAGTATTTAAAAATATAGATTTGAAACAAATTTGAAGGAATCATCTGAATTTATCATAAGTTATAAACAATAAATAATTGACCCAATATTGCCCAAATTTTTCTTTATCAATCAATAATTAATTGTCACATATACAAGCTTTCCAATGACTCAAAATTCATTGGTTCAAGGGTTATATAACAAATATAAAATTCTATTTCCTACCCTAGGATTTGTAAGTTCTTATATTAATGTATATTTTATATTTTCATTTCATATGGTTGACTTAAATGTTTACCTAAATATAAATATTTGATGGATCATTTAATAATATTTATACAGGAATAACAGAATTTATAATAAAATATTCACCACCAACTTCTGTCTTCTGCTGTTCATGCCTTTATCTAGTCTATTTCTCCACTACTGTATTGTTTGATATCAATAGAATATTATTCATCTTTCCTTTTTATTTCCCTATATCTCTCTTACATTTATCACCAAGGGAGTATGTGAGTTCCCTATTGTCCAGATCTGGAAGAGATCATCTGGAGAGGGTATGTTGCTGATTTCATTCATATCCCTGTCCTGATAAATCATAAAATAATTTCTACTTTTGGTCATGAGCTAAATAAGAAAGAGCTTTAAACTACATCACTGAGTCTCCTTTAGTGCACAAAAGATAACATACAGACAATGGAGGCTATGTTATATACATTTAATTGTTATGCATTGACTTACACATACAAGTATACTGACAACTTCAATAAAGTATGTTCAGCAATGCTCTTCATACAATTACTTTTATATGTGTGACAAGAGCAATTCAAATCTATTTTGACAAACTTCCAGTCTACAGCGTAATATTATTAATAAGTCAGCAAGCTGCACCTTTATGTATGTAAGTTACATACAATAGGTTAGAATTGTCCCCTATGAGCAGAAATGCTGGTTCTGTCAATCTTCTGAGAGTTGGAACAATTTAAAACTCTTCAGTGTGTCAGTTTCCTATAGGTTCTGATGCTTAAGCCAAATACATGAACCATTAATAACTACTTCAAAACATGAACACATTTGCTATGTCTACATAAAAATGTCAAAAACTGATCTTTTGAAACTGGATGGTATAGTTGGTCACAGTATTATGTTTAAGACAGATTTCTTTATAGTATTTAACACATGGTGTCAGTACAGCTATCCAACTTTAATTTCCTGCAGTACTGTCTGCCTATAATGACAGTTACATTTTCAACAATTTGAATAATTGCACCCACTGAGACCTTGTATAAAAGGTTAATATGAACTTACCACCTAACAATAAAGGACTCAAAGTAATAATGTTAAGAGGGTGTCACTAGAGATGTCACTAAAAATACTGACTGAGAATTGTTAGCACTCCTTTGTTCCCTGGGTGACAAAATAACTTATAAAACAATTGATTATGGAGGGAAAGCATATTGAACAAAATGTAATATAAAGTTTAGTCAATTTGTATTATTTGTAAAAAAAATATTAGCCATGAAGTAAAAATTTTGGATAGTTGTAGGTTTCATTACCTACTCAACTCAAGCCATTGAACTTGTGCTGCTGGCCGTGAGTCTGTTCCAAGCTCTGGGGAGGGAGGCTACTATCCATTCAAAGACAATACCAAGAACCATCTAAAATTAATTTTCAAATGGTACTTTACAAGTCATATATCAATACAATCAAAGAAAAAGATGGTAATTTAAATAGATGTCTCCATCAAAATCTTCCTGTCAGTGGTCAGGGAACCCAGCAGAAGAGGAGACAGAAAAAGAGAGCCAGAAGGGATGGAGGACACAAGAACTTGCTCTTTAAAGTATTATGGACAAAGGTCATATGAACTCACAGAGATTGAAGCAGCATGCACAGTGCCTACATAGATCTGCAACAGGTCCTCTACAAAGACATTATGTCTTTTAGCTTAGTGTTTTTATGTGACTTTTGAGTGTATGAAGAAGTGGATCTAGGAATCTTATGTCTTATCTTAGGTTCTTTTCTTTCTTCTGGTTTATATTGTCCAACTGTGATGTGAGAATTTTGCTATCTGTTCTGATATATTATTTTATTATGATTTGTTCTCTTTTTAAGCCTATTCTTTTCATCTGAGGGACAGAAAATGGATCCAGAGAGCAGTGGAGATGGAGAAGAACTGGGAGGATTAGGAGGAGTGAAACAGTAATAAGGATATATTGCATGGGGAAAGAATCTATTCTTAAAAACTAATTAAAATAAACATACTTTTTAAGAAAAAACAAACCAAAATAACAACAGCAACAGCAGTAAAAATCAATAAGCAACCACAAAATAACAGAGACCCACCATAAGAAAATGTACAGAGAGTGAAAGCTTTTGGCATACTCAGGCCTAAATTGAATGTCCATATCACAGACCTTGCATAAGGCTAAGGGATTGTATAATGAAAGAACCACAGAAAGGACCAAAGAACCAGAAAGGGGAATTACTCCAAAGAAACAGTTTCTTGGGTTCACCCAAAATATAACAGAAAAGTTGCACATGTGAACTCCGTGACTGATAACATGGGCAATACCTTCTCAAGCTCACACAAGATGAAACATAGAATGAGGAGGAAAAGTAGACCCAAAGTCCCATCTCTAATAGTGAAGTTATTCATAGCAGATAACTCCAAGGAGAGGGAAGATTAATTTATTTTAATGAAATAAAACTGGATGTAAAACCACACTCCAGGATAGGTCCTACGCATAGGAATAGATGGCCAACACAATCTGGATACTTAAATATATAAATATAATGTATATAAACATATATATGTTAAAACATTATTATTATTTTTATGATAATACATCCACACCCCAAACTCTTCCCAGGTCTTCTGTTCCCCCATAACTACTCAGTTCCATGTCATTTTCTCCCTTTCTAAAATCAATGATTATAACAATAAGCAAGAAAAGAAAGTCAGAAAAAGTAAAAGGAAAAATTAAGAATTGAAGTCAAAAGTGTACACACAGAAGACACAGACACATACACACAATAATGAAAAAAGCATTATAGAGCCCATACCTTTTATTTTATTTCATTTTAAATTTATTGATTGATTGAATTTTTTTTTTTTTGCAGTGTACTCCAGGTCATGGGACTTGATCTGGAGTGTGTTTACTAAAACCAGTGACAGTCCTTTGGGAAGGGGGTGACTACTATTCTCAATATTCTGTGGGTTAGGAGTGAGACTCTGGTTGAAATATTTTTTTAAGACAGAGAAAAAATTATGAAGTTGGGTAGCAATGGAGATGAAGAGGAATTGAGAGGAGTTGTCAGAGGAAAAGATTAGCCAAATATTTTTCATGAAGTTTTCCAAGAATAAATAATAGAATATCAAGCATCAAGCACTACTCTCAGGAATTCAGTAAATAAAACCACGTACTGGATTTAATCGGTCTGCTTCTTTCAGGTGAATCTCCAATTCAGAAAATGAAGTTGAATCTTGAAGGAAAATTTGCAAACATACTGCTCCCCAAACTGGGTTTCTGACTACCACTTGCATCATTCATGAGAATCTACGTTCTTGGGGTTAAAGATAAACTGCATGACTGGTCCTTGATCATGATCTTGTCTAATTTAGCTTTTAAATAACAATTGAAAACAGAAGTTTGTGTTGTTGACTTTCGAGTTTTAATGTTTTCAATGTCAGTGTCAACCTAGGGCATGAGCCCCTTCACTGTACAGTATTTATGCAGTGAAGGGAGAAAGAATTTCCCTGGACTACATTTCAGATGTTAAGCTTACTAAATTACATTAAAATTGATTTTAGGGGCCATAAACAACCTGTATATACTAAAATTATGCTGATCACAGGTTTGTTCAGGTGTTATTGAGAGGTGAATTTTGTGTGCGCTGGAGGGTGCAGCTTAAGGACATTATCTCTGAAGCATGGACATTGCAAATACATCAGTTAGAGTCAGGACTGTACAGATGACTAACCAGCCAACTCTCAGCTAAAGTAGCCAAAACTCATTCCAACTTATTGTGAGTGCAGAAAGCATAGAAATGGGACAAACACAAGAATTTTTGTTTGTTCGTTTATTTTTAATTTATTCAATATTTTCTTTTGGACAATTAATGTTGGTACATTATAATGTCTAGGCATATTGCATTAATATGAATATCATTTTAAACAATGTATTTTAGTGTTTTGCAATGGTTAAGAATGTAATAACTATTATTAATAACTATTACTTAGAAGAAACCTGCCTTAAATCCCCTCCATATATATATACACAATCTTCCAATGAGCATATCTCCATATTGACACATACTATACATAGAAGGGAAAGTTATAGTTTAATATTTGTATAACCTACCCATTTTATTTTTATTGCTTGTTTTTTTCTTTAGCTCATATTATTGGGTGATAAAAACAAAGATGAAAAAATGAGTATATTGATATTCAAAAGGTAATATAATTTGAGTGCTACCAAGGGGTTGATTACTAAAGAGAAGTTCAGTATTGGGTAGTTTTATTCAGGACCACATTTTGCTATTATTTTAAAATTTATTTTGAGATTTTCATGAATGAGTATTATATACATAATGTTTTTCTTCCTTGTTCCACTCCTTCATCAAACTCTTCCTGTGTCCTGTCTGCAAAGTCACCCATTCTCAAATTCATGACCAAGAACTCACCTTTAATTATCCTTGTCACATGCACATATACATGCATACACATACACAAATGTGCCTTCTGCTTTTTCCATTTAGTGCTGTGCATGTGTGTTTAGGGATAATCCCCTGAAATTGTTTCATGGTTGTGGAAAAATGATTCCCCTCTCTCAGAAGTCATTGATTGCCTGTAGTATTTTCTGTAGGGTTGGAACCTTCTGAGATTTCCCTCATCTGTATTGACTTCTCATCTGGTAACCTGATAAGGCTGACTTTGTTTAGCTAACCGTATTGTTGAGATGCACGGAATCAGCACCTTTGTAATATACGGAAGACACTATCTCAAAGACCAGGAGAATTGTGGTCTTCTGCTCCCAAAATGTTTCTACTCCCTTTTGTCCAATGTTCTTTGGTGTGAGTTGTGTTGTAGGTATTACAATTGGTTTCAGGCTGTTCACATACTCATTATCTCTCCATTCCGACCAGCTGTAAATTTCTATAATTGTCTTCATCTATTACAAAAGAAGTTTCTTGGTTGAGGGATGAGAACTATACATACATGTGGATGTAAGGATGAGTATTTGCATTGTAGTCTAAAATCACGCCAAGTTTAGGAAAGCAGCAGAAGTAGGCTCTCCTCTAAGGCCCATTGCTGTGGGAAGTCCTTATCTTTATGTGTTGCTTTTATTGGTTAATTAATAAAGCTGCTTTGACCTACAACAGGGCAAAACAGCGTAAGGTGGAAATTCCAAGCAGATAGAGGAGAAAAGAAGGCAGTGTCAGGGAATCACCGCATAACCCCCGAAGGAGACAGACTCCTGGGAACCTCACCAGTAAACCACAAGCCTCGTGGTAAAATATAAAATAATAGAAATAAAACTTAAGATGTAAGGGTTAGTTAATAAGAGGCCTAAGTTAATAGACCAAGCAGTATTGCAATTAATATAGTTTCTGTGTGATTTTTTTCGGGTCTGGGAGGCTGGAAAACAAATGTACAGCATCTTCCTACAGTCCATGACTTCAGTAGCCATGGTTTACAGCAACATATAAGAATTTCATCATGCTGAGTAGGACTTAAACAAAATGACAACCCTTTCTGACCAAAAAGATGTGAATGACATCAGTGCATCACTATGTGTATTTCACCAGACTGGTCATTGTTGTCTTCAAAAGCCTTCAAGATGGATAGGACTATCATTTGCTTTCCTCTGTCAGTAGCTTGTATAGCAACCTCATATATTATAAGTGCCAATTTTAAGTCGTATCTGAAATGTGTGGTGTCATAACCAATGTGTTCTTAAATCCTAGTAAGGCAACCATGGGTGATGGAAATAGCCTATTATGTTTACAGAGTTTCTGGAATTCTGTTGACTACCAATTCAAAAGGTTTCCATGCCTGATATTGGGGTTTTTGAACATACATAGTCTATGGCTTGTCAATACGGGAGCATTGTCACCACAAGTAGCATTATTTCACTTGAACTGTGTTTATACATGTTTACAACTACCTCAATAATACACATATTTAAGAAGAATAAAACAAAATACTTCCCTATAAACTGTCTATGTTTATATCACTTCTTCCTTCCTCTCTCTTCCTCACCTTCTCCAATTAAAATCTTTGTTTTCTTCCTTTTACATTTAAAGTAACTGTAGTTTTACACCTTTTAACAAACATTTTCTAAAAATATTTTATGTACTTAATATAAGAGGTAGAGGGTATCAATAGAAAGTCTGCCAGAATTTCCAGGGAGTAGATCTTTATACTGCATCTGATTTACTGTCAGAAGACTTTATGGTTAAAACAGAGTCACCATTGCATTTAACAAATAACACAAAAATGTCTCATTTGCCACATGATGGTGTAACAGAACTTTAGTTCCAGCACTCAGGAGGGAGAGGCAGGTGGATGTCTGTGAGTTTGAGGCCAACCTGGTCTACAAGAGCTAGTTCTAGGACAGTCTTCAAAGCTACAGAGAAAAATTATCTCGCTGAAAATGAAAGAAGCATGCGATAGGCATATTTATTTCATGCTACCTGGATAATTTGATAAGCTCTTTCTCACTTGGGAGGCAGAGGCAGGTGGATCTCTGTGAGTTCGAAGTCAGCCTGGTCTACAAGAGCTAGTTCCAGGACAGGCTCCAAAGCTACAGAAAAACCCTGCCTCAAAAAACAAACAAACAAACAAAAAGTAGAAGTTGAAGAGTGTGGTGGCAAAAGAAACATATATAAGTGACTAGAAAATGGAAAAGATCTAACAATATTTTGCTATGAATCTTCTCCTTGGTTATAAATGCTCACAGACTATACATTGCTCTATGTACGTACCATTTAGTCTGTTTGTGTACCTACCTGCCTTTCTGTCTGTCTGTCAGCTCACCTCTCTGTCTCTCTGTCTCTCTCTCTCTCTCTCTGTCTCTCTCTCTCTCTCTCTCTCTCTCTCTCTCTCACACACACACACACACACACACACACACATACAAACTGTGTATGTGTGTATATATATGTGTTTGTGTTGTTTGGTGTATATAAACGCATATATACATATGTACCAAGATAAACATGCAGAGGCTAGAGGTGGATGTTGAATGTCTTGTTTTAACAATCTTTCCTGTATTCCCTTTAAACTGCCATTCTGATTCAGCTGGTCTTTGCATTTGGACTGATCTGGTGGCCAGTGATCCCCAATATTTTCTTCTCTAAGTTTATCACAGTGCTGATCGAGCTTCACTTAACATGATTTTTTTCCCCAAATGCTTCATTATTGAACTGAGGTCCTCACTTTTGTGTCACAGGCACATTTATATACTGAGCCATCTCCCCAGGCCACTGTTTTAGTTGTTTATTTTATTATTAAATGAAGTGTTAACTCTTATTTTGAGAACATTATTTGCTGAACACTTTAATATACAATGTGAGGAACATACTTATCTACATACTGACTTTATAGCACTTACTTGAATTTACAGAGAATTTACTAAACAATGGGTTAATGGTTGCTATTGGATCCATCGTAAACACTAAGAATAGTAATTATATAATATTAGTGGTATTCATAAAGTGAGGCATGGAATCACTTTTTAGTCTTTGGGGAAGATAAGGCCAATTTAAAGGATAGTGATAAAATTTTTATTATGGGACATCATTAACAATAACAACAATATCAACAATCCACTAATGCTAACAAAATCTCAGAAATCAGAATTTTATGATCAAAAAGCCGAGCTATTTATACCTAAATAATTTTGTGCTAAGAAACTAGAATACCAATTTTGCTTTTGGTATAACAATCAATTACATAGAGATAATGTCTATATGCAGAAAAATCAGGCTTTTATTAATTACTGAAAATACTAAGATAAAGCAAAGAACTGTTAAATGACAGATTTATAACAAAACAATATATAAACATATTTTGTTGCTAGAAATTCTAATTTATTTATGATATGGCAAATATCAGTAGCTTGCCCAAAGAACTTGGAGTAGTGTTTGAAGGAGCTACAGATACAAATGTCGCTTTGCTTGTCTTATGATCACAAAAGTGCCTTTTCTCTTCAGATGCTGTCTTTGCTCTACTTGAGACCTACAGAACATTAGATTATATGGACCAAAAAACAGTGAGAAAAAATAAGTCAACTATGATAAGATGTGTTGGAATTTTAAAAATCAATTACAACATTCTAAAATTCATACACACGAGAAACTCTGTGGATATCAGATGACAAAATTGATTTAATTTAGGAAGGATAGAAATATTCTTATCTCACTGAAATTCAATGATCTCATTACAGAGTATACTTCACTGTAGAAGACAAGTGTGTGTCAAGATAATTTCCTCAATATAAGATTACTTAGACAAGGAATTTTTATTGTATGTCAAACTGGACTATTGATATTTTTATCTATATTGACTATGTACAATTTTTAATACAGCTACTCTTTTATTTACAAATGTGATTCAAAAACAAATCTTTTTTGATATGAATTTTTTTGTTTTATTTTTTGTTTGTGATGCTTTCAATTAACACATATTAATACATATATTTATTTAGTATATTGTCCTTTTTCTCCACATATACATAATATTCAATGATGAAGTCAGGGTAATTAACTCTATAATAATGCACAATATTCTTCAATTAGCCACACTTTTATCTAATAATTTTAAAAATAAGGTCAGTTAAGGTAAATTAAACTTAATTATTCTGCTAACACACTGGAACTTTCTCCCTTTTCATTTTTTTTACATTGTTTTGTTTTATTTTTTCCATTCAAAAACATAATTAAAGAAATAAAATTTTTACCTTTCTTCCCCTTCTCCCGGTCCCCTCCCGCTACCCCCCAACCCCTCCTCCCTCCCCCTTCTTCCTTGAAAGAGGGCATGGTGCCCTGCCCTGTTGGAAGTCCAAGGCCCACCCCCATCCCTCCCGGCCTAGGAAGGAGTGCATCCAAATAGACTCGGTTCCCAAAAAGATAATACATGCAGAAGTGATAGGTCCTGGTGTCATTGTTGATGGCATCTCCGTCTGCCAACTTTCGCCTCCACATTCAGAGAGTCTGGTTTGATCATATGCTCATTCAGTCCCAGTCCAGCTGGATTGGTGTGCTCCCATTAGTTCAGGCACACTGTCTCAGTAGGTGGACCAGCCCCTCACAGTCCTAACTTCCTTACTCATCTTCTCCCACCTTCTGCTCTTCAATTGCTCCTTGGGGGCTCAATCCATTGCTCTGATGTGAATGTGGGTCTCTGTCTCTATCTCCATCCATCAGATGAAATTTCTATAATGGTGATCAAGATAATCATCAATGTGACTATGGTACAAGGCTAGTTCTGGCACCCTCTCCTCTGCTGCCTGAATACCTAGCTGGGGACATGCCCGTGGACACCTGGGATCCCCAGGGCC
>PVIU01034143.1:0-11654 GCA_004026605.1 Ondatra zibethicus | reverse complement strand
TTTTTCTTTGGGTTCACCTTGCTCTTTGGCTTCTCTAGGCTTGTGAGCTATAAGCTTAATGTCCTTTGTTTATGGCTAGGGTCCACTAATGAGTGAGTACATACCATAATCATCTTTTTGGGTTTGGGTTATCTCACTAAGGATAGTGTTTTCTATTTCCATCCATTTGCATGCAAAATTCAAGATGTCATTGTTTTTTACTGCTGAGTAGTAGTCTAATGTCTATATATTCCACACTTTCTTTATCCATTCTTCCATTGAGGGGCACCTAGGTTGTTTCCAGGTTCTGGCAAGAGACCTGGCTCTAGAGGGGATCCCGGGTGTCCACGAGGATGTCCCCAGCTAGGTACTTGGGCAGCAGAGGAGAGGGTGCCTGAACTAGCCTTGTCCCGTAGTCACATTGATGAATATCTTGATCATCACCATAGAAAATTCATCCGATGGATGGAGATAGAGACAGAGACCCATATTCACATCAGAGCAATGGACTGAGCTCCCAAGGTCCAGTCGAAGAGCAGAAAGTGGGAGAAGATGAGCAAGGAAGTGTGTGTGCCTGATCTAATAGGAGCTCACCAAATCCAGCTGGACCAGGACTGAATGAGCATATGATCAAACCGGAATCTCTGAATGAGGCTGCCAATGGGGGCTGACTGAGAAGCCAAGGATAATGGCACTGGGACCTATCTCTTCTGCATGTATTGGCTTTTTGGGAACCTAGTCTATATGGAGTGGGGAGGGCCTTGGACTTCCCACAGGACAGGGTACCATGCCCCCTCTTAAGGAAGCAGGGGGAGAGAGGAGGGTTAGTGGGGGAGCGGGAGGGGACAAGAGAAGGGGAGGAAGTGTAAATTTTTGAATAAAAAATAAAAGAATATGAAAAAAAAGAACTACAAGCAACTAAGGAACATTAAGAGTGGGAAAATTGTTCTCCCCAGGGAAGAGCACAGGGACTGATTATCCAATACTAAATGGTCAGTTCTGAAAACATACATACAAGTAACATTATACAGACTGAGAAGCTTATATTTAATAATGTCTATGTGTATATATATATATATGCATATAGCAACAATACATGAATAAAGAGGTCATGCATTTGAAGGAGAGCAAAGGAGGGCTGGAGGGAGGAAGAGGAAGGGGAAAATGATATAATTATAAAGTAAAAAAATAAAAGCAACATTTTAAAATATAAAACTAGAACTAGCATATATCCCATTTATACCACTCCCTTTGTCTTCTGAGTAGTTTCTTATTTTCTAGTACTTTAAGTTGCTTCAGGTTCACACTATGTTTTTCTTAGATGATTCCTAGAATTAGTGATTTCTCCCTAGTTTTGGCTCTTTTATTGGAGATTATTATTTAGGAAGCAAGATCTAGATATTAGGGTTGTTCATTATTATGGAGTTACCTTGAGAGAAAGATCTAGAAAATGCATTTTATGAACTGACTTGTATACACACATATCATTGTTTTTATTCGTCCATCTCTGTATGAAGTAAGCTAAACATGATTTCTTATCAAAGTTCTGAACTCCAATTCAAGAGCACATTTACACCCAGCTTTCTTGATTATCTGTGATTTCCCTTTCTGATGGCTTTCAGAAAGTTTGGCCATCATCCACCACTCATTTACTCATTTGCTTCATCCTAGTATGTTTGTATAGAGGATTCAGAACTGTTAACCCATGTTGTGATAATAAAGAAATGTACACTCTCTGTTCCCTCCAGACCCAATATCACAGTTTTATCCCTAGCACTGCAACAGAACAACAGCTGTAGCCTTCCTTCGCCACTGCCTGCATCTCCTGCGGATCCCACAAACCGCTCTCTCCTAACCTCCTTCCCCCACTCCCACAGCATCTCTACTAACCCAAGGGCAGCTCTTTCCAGGGCAACAAGCTGGCTGAAGTGAGACCCAGATCTCTCCTACTGCTGCTGAGATTCCATCCAGCCAGTCCCATCCCCAGTTCTGTAGCTGGAAACCTGCTGTGGCCTCCCTTTCATCTCTGACCCCATCCTCAATGGATCACAAAGACCTCTTCCTCCAATCTTCCTTCCCTCAACTCATTGTAGTATTCCAGCCTCCAACACCAGCTGGGGTTCAGTATGAATACACCAGCTGAACAGGCCAGAAACACAGGTAACACACAGCAATCACACACTCAGAAAATCCAGAGAGGAAACAGAAACAAAGGAACAAAACACCCACCCAACAAAGACAAACATAGAAATCAGCACCTACACCTTCTATCATCCCAAGGCCAGACACTGAGATGCCAGTGTAAAAACAATCAACAACATCCAGGGTAATACATCTCCATTAGAGCCCAGATAGACTATAACAGCAGGACTTGAATATAAAAACACAGATGAAGCACAAGAAAAGAACCTTAAAACAAACTATATGAAGATGATAGACACTTAAAGAGGAAATTAATAAATCCCTTAAAGAAATCCAGGAAAATACAAATAATTGCAGGAAACGAATCCCTTAAAGAAAGCCAAAGAAGCAGTTGAAAAAAATAAATAAAACTCGGCAAGACCTGAAAATGGAAATAGAAACAATAAAGAAAACCCAAACTGAGATAAAACTGGAAATGAAAAATTTAGAAGCTCAAACAGGAACCACACAAGCAAGCTTCACCTACAAAATACAAGAGATGGAAGAGAGAATCTCAAGCATTGAAGACACAGAAGAAGAAATGGATACACTGTTTAAAAAAAAGTTAAATCTAAAAATATCCCAACACAAAACATCTATGAAATCTGAGACACTATTAAAAGACCAGGCTTAAAAATAATACATATAGGAGAGGGAGAAGAAACCCAGCTCAAAGGCCCAGAAAATATTTTCAACAAAACCACAGAAGAAAATTTTCCTAGCCCAAGGAAGGAGATGCCTATAAAGGTACAAGAAGCATTCAAAACACCATACAGATTGCAAGCAGAAAAGAAATAGGAAAGAAAGTCCCCTCGTCACATAATAATTAAACACTAAAATTACAGAACAAAAAAAGCATATTAAAAGTTGCAAGGGAAAGAGACCAAGTAACATACAAAAGCAGACCTATCAGAATTACACCTGACTTCTCAAGGGAGACTCTAAAAGCCAGAAGGTCCTGGACAGATGTGCTGCAGACTCTAAGAGACCACAGATGCCAGTCCAGACTACTATACCCAGCAAAAATTTTAGTAACTGTTGATGGAGAAAATGAGATATTCCATAATAAAGTCAAATTTAAACAACATCTATCTACAAATATAGCCTTACAGAAGGTAATAAAAGAAAAACTCCAACCTAAGGAGGTTAGCTACATACATTAAAATGAAGGGAATAATTAAATAATCACACACCAGTAAAATCAAAGGGAGGGAAGGACGCACACATACATTACACCACAACCATGATCACCACCACCACCAACAATAAAAATAACAAAATAACAGGATTCAACAACCATGGGTCATTGATATCTCTCAATATCAATGGTCTCAATTCCCCATCCAAAAGACACTGACTAATAGAATGGCTGCAAAACAGGATCCATTCTGCTGCATGCAAGAAACAAACCTCGACATCAAAGACAAATATTACCTCAGGGTCAATGGCTGGAAAAAAAATATTCCAAGCAAATGAACCTAAGAAGCAAGATAGTGTAGTCATTTTAATATCTGACAAAAGAGACTTCAAGCTAAAACTAATCAGAAGAGATAGGGAATCATACTACAAACACATCAAAGAAAAAAATCCACTAAGAGGACATTTCAATTCTTAACACCTATGCCCAAACACCAAGGCACCAAAGTTTGTAAAAGAAACACTACTACAGCTTAAATCACATATTGGCCCTCACATACTGATACTGGGGGACTTCAGTACCCCACTCTCATTGATGGACAGTTCATGGAGAAAAAAAAACAAGAGAAATACTGGATCTCACAAATGTATCTGTCTGTATTCTGTCTGACCACCACAGATTAAAGCTGGAGATCAACAACAGAAACAATAAAGCTTACAAACTTGTGGAAACCGAGCAACTCTACTGAATGAAAAATGAGTCAAGACAGACAGACAGAAAGAAAGAAATAAGACTGTTGAGAATTCAATGAAAATGAATACACAGCATACCCAAACTTATGGAACACAATGAAAACGGTGCTAAGAGGAAAGTTCATAGCACTAAGTACATTTTAAAAAATGGGAGATATCGCATACTAAAACCATAACAGTACATCTGAAAGCTCTAGAACAAAAAGAAGAAATCGCACCCAAGAGGAGTAGATAGGAAGATATAATCAAACTCAAAGCTGAAATCAATAAAATAGAAACAAAGAGAACAGTCAATGAAACAAAGAGTTGATTCTTTGAGAAATCAACAAGATAAACAAACCCTTATCCAAACTAACTAAAAGGCAGAGAGAATATCCAATTTAACAAAACCAGAAATGAAAAGGGGGGCATGTCAACAGATACCGAGGAAATCCAAAGAATCAGAAGGACACACTTGGAAACCCTGTACTCTAATAAGTTGGAAAATCTAAAAAAATATGGATAACTTTCTCAATACATGCCACTTACGAAGTTAAGTCAAGATCAGACAAGCAATTTAAAGAAACTTATAATCCCTAGTGAAATAGAAGCAGTCATTAAAAGTCTCCCAACCAAAAAAGCCCCGGGCCAGATGGCTTTATGGTACAATTCTACCAGAAGTTAACAGAAGACTTAAGGTCAATACTTCACAAATTACTCCACAAAATAGAAACAGAAGGAACATTACTCAGTTTATTTTATGAGGCCACATGCATACTGATACCCAAACCACATAAAGATTTAACAAAGAAAGAAAATTACAGACCAATTTCCCTTATGAATACAGATGCAAAAATACTCAATACAATACTTGCAATCCAAATCCAAGAACTCATCCAATAGATCATCCAACATGATCAAGTAGGCTTCATCCTAGAGATGCAGGATCAATATAAAGAAAATCAGTTAATGCAATCCACCATATAATCAAGCTGAAGTTAAAAAAAAACTCATTAGATGCTGAAAAAGTCTTTGACAACATTCAATACCCCTTCATGATAAAAGTCCTGGAGAGAATACGGATACAAGGAACATACATCAATTTAATAAAGGCTATTTACAGCAAACCAATCACCAATATCAAATTAAAATGAGAGACACTCAAAGTATTTCTACTAAAATCAGTGACAAGACAAACGCTTTCAGAAAGGAGGTTGGAGACAAGATTAACTCAAAATATCAGTAGCCCTCGTATATACAAATGAAAAGCAGACTGAGAAGAAATCAGGGAAACAACACCTTTCACAAAAGCCCCCTATAATATAAAGTATCCCAGAGTAATTCTAACCAAGCAAGTCAAGGACTTTTATGATCAAAAACTTCAAGTCTTTGAAGAAAGAAATTGAAGAAGATCTCAGAAGATGGAAAGATCTCCAATCCTCATTGAATAGGTAGGATTAGCACAATAAAAATGGCCATCCCACCAAAAGCAATCTACAGATTCAATGCAGTCCCTGTCAAAATTACAACACAATTCTTCACAGACCTTGAAAGGAAAATTCTCAGCTTCATATGGAAAAGCAAACAAACAAAAACAAAAAAACAGGATAGCTAAAACAATCCTGAATAATAAAATAATTTCCAGATTTATCATTACCCCTAATTGTAAGTTGTACTATAGATCTATAGTAATAAAAACAGCATGATATTGGTATAAAAAACAGACATGCTGATCAATGGAATCGAACTGAAGACCCAGGCATAAATCCACATATATATGGGCACCAGATTTTTGATAAATAATACAGAAATACACACTGGAAAAACACAACAGTCAAACTGGATGTCTGAATGTAGAAGAATGAAAATAAATCCATATTTATCATCCTGCACATAACTCAAGTCCAACTGGATCAGAGACCTCTACATAAGAACAGATACACTGAACCTGATAGAAGAGAAAATGGGGAATAGCCTTGTACTCTTTGACACAGTAGAAGACTTTCTGAACAGAACATTGTTCGCACAGGCACTAAGATCAACAATTAATAAATGGGACCTCATGAAACTGAAAAGCTTCTGCATGGCAAAGGTAAATGTCATTTGTGTAGGGTAAAAGAGCCAGCCAAAAAAACCTACCCTGGCCCTGAAACCAGAGGCAGTGAAAGAAATCCACCCTGGCCATGAAACAAGAACCAGTGAAAAAAACCCACTCTGACCCTGAAATCAGAGTTGGTGAAAGAAACACACTTTAGCCCTGAAACCAAAACCAAAAAAACACGTTGGCTATGGAACCAGAGCCAGTGAAAGTAACATACCCTGACCCTAAAACTAGAGCCAAAAGGCTAAAAAGGGGCAGTGAAGGAAACACTTTGGCCCTGAAACCAGAGCCAAATCTGCCCCTGACCAACTGAGCATGAAACCACCCAATCCCTGAGCATGAAATCTAGCCAATCTGAGCTTGTCCAAGATCAAGGTGATTGAAATTCTACCAATCCCCACCCTGTAACAGTTTTCAAGAGGAAACCTTCCGATAGCTGAACGGAGTTGTTAGACTCCAGGAAACTGAGCAGAACTGTAACAGCTTAACTGGGGAAACTCTCCGCTGCAGGGTCAGCTGTTGTTAAATTGGGGAAACCTTTTCCTGGAGCAGAACTGTAAATTGCTGAGCTTACAGTGACTTTTTGGTACTTTTTGGCTCCTGATTGCCAGGATCCCTTTCCATCCGAGCTGTAATGCTTACAATTTGGACAAAACAGCCGCCTATAGAATGGGAAGAGGCTTTTAGCAACTCCGCTTCCAATAGAGGACTAATATCCAAAAAACATAAAGAACTCAAGAAACTACATATTAAAAAAACACAAATAATCCAATTTAAAAATGGGGAACAGACAACCCAAGTAAAAAGTGCTGTATAGATCTAAACAGAGAATTTTAATAGAGGAATCTCAAATGGGTGAGAAGCACTTAAAGAAATGTTCAACATCCTTAGCCATCAGGGAAATGCAAATCAAAAAGACTCTGAGATTTCATTTGTCAGACTGGCTAAGATCACCATAACACATAACAGCTCATGCTGGCGAGGATGTGGAGTAAGGAAAACACTCATCCATTTCTGGTGGGAGTAAAAACTTGTATAGCTACTATGGAAATTAATATAGTGGTTCCTCAGAAAGTTGGAAACTGATCTACCTCAAGACACAGCTATACCATTCCTGGATATATACTCCAAAGACACTCCATCTTACCACAAGGACATTTATTCAACCATGTTCATTCTGGCTTTATTTATAATATCCAGAAACTGGAAACAACTTAAGATATCCTTCAACTGAAGAATAAATAAGAAAATGTGGTACATTTACATAATGAAGTATTACTTAGCTGTTAAAAATGACATCATGAAACTGGGTGGTGGTGCCTTTAATCCCAGCACTCGGGAGGCAGAGGTAGGCAGATCTCTGTGAGTTTGAGACCAGCCTGGGCTACAAAGTGAGTACCAGGACAAGGCTCCAAAACTATACAGAGAAACCCTGTCTTGAACCCACCCCCCAAAAAATGACATCATAAAATTTGCAGGCAAATTAAAAACAATCATCTGTAATGAGGTAACCCAGATCCAGAAAGACAAATTTGGTACATACTCATAAGTGGATATTAGCTGTAAATAAATGATAACCAAGCTACAATCCACAGATTCAGAAAGGTTAGGTAACAAGGAGGAGTCTAGGGGTGACGCAAGGATCTCTCTGGGAGGGAGATTTTGTGAGCAAACCGAGGGCAGATGGGGACAGGAACAACAGGTAGGGTGGAGGGCATGAAAGCAGAGAGTGCAGGGAGAGCCAGATGCAATTGAGGAGGCATTTAGTGGGCGTGGAAACCTCATGCAGTGGAAACTTCCTGAAATTTATGAAGATGATCCTAATAAGGACTCCTAGTAATGGGGGATGCAGAGTTGCAACTGGCCATCTCCTGCTGCCAGGCGAGGCTTCCAGTGGCAGAACTAGGTTGCAGTCAATTGAGTTGTTGGCCAAAGGGGTCCCATGGAAATTCCCAAACAACCCAGGCTGTCGCTAAAACAAGGGATTGCTCTCTGCAAATAAACAGCAGGGCAACACACACACACAGCTCATTGAACTTGGAGATGATGAGCTGAGCCATAATACATAAAGCCCTCACCGTGACTTTGTTCTAGCCTCCTAGGTGTAGAAAGGTATTCTTCAGGCTACCAAAATAGAAACATGAACACCAACCCAGATACAAAATCTTCGGCCTATGATCTGTCCTGCCTGGAAAATATGCTAGGGCAATGGTAGCACAGAGCATGTGGTAGTAGCCACCCAATGTCTGATTTGATCTAAGGTCTACTCCATGAGAAGGAACCCACATCCAGCACTGCTTGGGTCCCAAGAACCAGAGACTAGATAATCCAGAGACCTATGATAAAACCAAACACTACTGATTAAAAAAATTAATGAAATGATTCCTAATGATAATCTACTATACTCAGAGATCAGTGCCTTATCCAGTCATAGAGAGGCTTCCTCTGGCAGCCTCTGATGGGAACAGATGCAGAGACCCACAGTCAGACATGCAGAGAGTTTAAGTTGAATGTTTTCACTGTATCCCTCCCTCAAGAGCTCAGGGAATCCCATGGAAGAGAAAGCTAAAGATTATAAGAGCCACAGGGGATGGAGGACACCAGCAAAACAAGGTTCACTGAATCAACTAAATAAGGTGCATATGAGCTCATAGAGACTAGAGCAGCAAGCCTGGTGCCTGCACGGGTCTGCACTAGGTCCTCTGGGTATATATTATAGATATTAGCTTAGGAATTTTTATGGGACTCCTGAGTGTGTGAAGGAGTGGGACTCTGATTCTTGTAACTGCAATTGAAGTCTTTTCCTTTTGTTGGCTTGCTGTTTCCAGCTTCAATGTGATGATTTTGGTTTTGTCTTGTTATATTTTATTTGTTATGTTTGGTTGCTATCTCTTAAAAGCCCATTCTTTTGTAATGAGAGACAGAAATGGGGTGGATCCGGAGAGGAGGGAAAGTCAGGAGGAACTGGGTGGAGAGAGGAGAAACTATAATCAGAATATATTGTATGGCAAAAATAATCTATTTTCAACAAAAGAGCAAAACAGGAAAACAATAAAGAAATGTACTACCTAGAGGACAGTATATTTATAGCGTTTCCTTTGTCCTCATTTTTATAGTCTCCAGTCAATCAGTTGTCCAAATATATTAAGGTAAATTGTTCCCTTTTTCACCTTTTGCAACATTACTTAGGCGCTTTCAATCTTCTTTTTTCCTTTTTCATCATAAAAATGTGTAATTGCAGGATACTTTTGTAATCAAGTTATATTTGCCTGTCACTGACTTTATTTGACCAAGGAATCACTGTATGTTGTGACTAATTTCGTTGTATATATTAAAGTTCACATTTTGTGGTGTACAGTTCTATGTGTTTTGACAAATCCTCTCTCAGATTTGTTAAGACTTGTTTTGTGGTCCTACTTAGGATTTGTGCTGGAGAGTGCTACATGCATATTTGAGAAGAATGTGCATTCTGCAGCTGTTGGTTGGAAAGTTCTGTAGGTGTCTGTTAAGTTCATTTTACCTAAAGTGAAATTCAAGCCCATCTTTTCTTTACTAGTTTTCCATCCAGATAATCCCTACATCACTGGAACATGGGTATTGAAGTTCTTTACTATTCTTTTACTGTGCTCTATCCCTCCACTCATTATTAATATTGTTTGTTTCATATATCCAGGTTTTTCAATGTTGAATTAATATATATTTGTAATTTTATATGGTCTTTATGAATTGTCTCTTATTATATAGTTTTTTTTAATACAGGACCTCAATATGTAACCATGGCTAGGCTCTGAACTCACAGAGATCTGCCTGTCTCTGCCTCTGAGTACTGGGATTAAAGGTATGGGCCACCAAATCCAGTCTGTAATGTCATTCTTTTTATAATGTGTCATTTTAGTTTTTGACGGAATGTCTTTTTTATCTGACATAATTATCTCTGCTCACTTTGGCATATTGAATGAAAAAGTGAATACCACAAAATGTTTCTTGCACTGGGGAGTAGTGCACTGTATCACAAGAGACAGCCTAAATCCTTGCTCAGTGCATCAGTAAAAGAAGAACATGGAAAAAAAAGACATTCATGTATATTTGTATGTGTCTATCTAATACAAATGTAGAAGTGTGCATGTATGCATGATATATGCATTTTATGTATCTAATTTTTTATTTATAGTCTCACTGTAGAAGGCTATACTTGAACTCAAGATCCTTCCACATCTCCCTCCCAAGTAGTTCTGGAATTACATCAGTGCTTTGTTAAATACCCATTCCAATTGCTTTTTAAAAAGGCAACAGTGCAATTATTTTGAGATAAATTGAAACATCCAGGGATTTTTATTACTATTTTATTTGTAATAAATAAAGTGTGTGTGTGCATGCACGTATGTGTTTGTGCGCAAGCAGGGCTGTGAGGAAACTTGTGGGAGTAAGGTTTCTCCCTCCACCATGTGGGTTCAGGGACTAGACTTCAAGTCCTCAGGCTTAGTGGCAAGTGCTTTTACCCGCGGAACCATCTGACCGGCACCAATTGATTTTTCTTACATTTACTTTAAATATATATGTATATATATGAAATATATGTTTAATTTATTATATATAAATTATTTGGGAGCATCCTGCTAATGTTTAGAGACTCTAGATATCTTAATCTGGTCTTATTTGAAAGTCAGAAATGGATGTGATTTAATCCTCTGTTCTCACAGTGTATCACGCCATGTAATTAGTGTTGTCGGGACAGGCGTGGGAGCTCTGAAGTCATTCTCTTCAGGAGAAACAGAAAAATCAAATACAAAAAGGGACACAGAATGGGGAACGGAGAAATGAAATGGAGAATAGGTGTGATGCTGAACAAGAGGTAGTAAACAGAAAAGAGGAGCTACACTGAGGAGATCGGGAAGTCGTTAAGCAGAGAGGGGGTGGGGCAGGCCGGTAGGGACGGAGACCCCCTCTGGAGGCGGAAAGAGGCAGGACCACTTCCGGCCAGGGGGGGAGGTAACAAGCTCAGACCTGAGGAGACGCTTGGAGAGAGCAGACGTCCTCTGGACTCACGAGGGCGAGGTGAGCTGAGGTGGCTAGCTTTGGTAAAGACCCTGTGGGGCCTTAAAGGCTGCAGATTCGGGGTGACTGGCTTCACACAACCTTAAGGTTTGAAGAAAACCTGCCGGGGTTTGGGATCTAGCGGCTTCGATGTGGTGGGTTTAGAGGTGCCTGGATCCAGTTCTAACAGGAGAAAGGCGGGGGCGGGATCTCTGGGCCAAGGGAAGGTCTGGACTCAGTTTGGGGATGGGAAGAAGGGATGCGGACCTGTTTGGGTTGTGTAAAGGAAACGTTGAGAAATCGTTCTGGCTGTAGTAAAAAGGAAGGAGGACTGAGTTCAGGAGGGAGGTAAGGGGCGGAATTAACGGATTAAGCTGAAGAAAGGGGGCTGGACCCCCTCTGGGCTACGGAACCCCTCTGGGCTACGGAAAGGATAGATACGATCGGGACTAAAAAGGGAGCGGCAGAATCCTTTATAAACGGCCCAAGG
>PVIU01034142.1:0-11654 GCA_004026605.1 Ondatra zibethicus | reverse complement strand
ATGCAAGCTGGTACAACCCCTTTGGATGTCAGTGTGGTGATTTCTCAGAAAATTAGGAAACAACCTTCCTCAAGACCAAGTAATACCAGTTTTGGGTATATATCCAACGGATGCTCAATCGTGCCACAAGGACATGTGCTCAATTATGTTCATAGCAGCATTGTTTGTCATAGTCAGAACCTGAAAACAACCCAAATGCCCCTCGACCAAGGAATGGATAAGAAAAATGTGGTATGTTTACACAATGGAGTACTAAACAGCAGAAAAAAATAACGACATATTGAAATTTGCAGGAAAATGGATGGAGATAGAAAACATTATTTTGAGTGAGGTAACCCAGACACAAAAAGACAATTATCACATGTACTCACTCATAGGTGTTTTTTAAACATAAATCAAAGAAAACCAGCCTACAAATCACAATCCCAGAGAACTTAGACAACAATGCGAACACTAAGAGAGACTTACATGGATCTAATCTACATGGGAAGTAGAAAATAGAAAAAGACAAGATCTCCTGAGTAAATTGGGAGCATGGAAAACTTGGGGGAGGGCTGAAAGGGGGAGGGGAGAGGCAGGGAGGGGAGCAGAGAAAAATGTAGAGCTCAATAAATATAAAAATAAAGAAACAAAACAAGAGCTAGTCAGAAACAAGTCTAAGCTATCAGCTGAGCTTTCATAACAAAAAAGAGAGAAATCAATATGTGTACATTATCCTATACTTATACTGGGGCATTGATAATCTTGTCACTGTGTGTAATTTTATTCTCCTTTTGATTTCTAAGACATTGTCTTAGTTCAGGTTTCTGTTGCTGTGAAGAGACACCATGATCATGACAATAAAGAAAATAATTTATTTTCTAAAAAAATAAATCATTCATTCATAAAAAAAGAAAAGGAAAAGGAAAAAAGAACTTCAAGGTTAGTTAAGGATCAGGAAAGATAAACAGCAAAAGTTGCACACTCATTTTGTCAAAACTAGACACAATCAATACAACACATACCCCATATATATTTCACTAATGAATATAAATAATAATGTACAAATACATTCAATTAATCCATTTTGACAAAAAAGGGGTTTGTCATGTGAAAGCAAGAACACTAATGCATTTAAAATTAATTCATACTATATACATATATTGGGTGAGAATATCTGAAATCAGCACCAAAAGTACTAGGAGGCATATGTTAAAATTTAACATTAATTCCTACTAAATAGTAAATAATTTATTAAATAATGAGCATTATTTAATAAAGTGAAAATAGAAAAATATTTCTAAAACAAAGCAACAGAAAGTATCACCCAAGTTAACAAGGTACACGTTATAAGAATTTCTATTAGTGCCAAGATTTTTTTGGTTTGGTTTGGTTTTTGTTTTTGTTTTGGTTTGGTTTGGTTTGGTTTTTGGTTTTTTGAGGCAGGGTTTCTCTGTAGCTTTGGAGTCTGCCCTGGAACTAGCTCTTGTAGACCAAGCTGGCCTCAAACTCACAGATTCACCTGACTCTGCCTTCCACGTGCTGGTATTAACGGTGTGCACTACCACCACCTGGCTAACACCAAAATTTTTTAAAAAATGATTGACTGCTCTGACTGCTAAAATTCTATTTTGCCATGTAGTGATTGTTTTCAACCTTCCTAATGCTGCACCACCTCATGTTGTGGTGACCCCCCAAACCATAAAATTATTTCATTGCTACTTCATAACTGTAATTTTGCTAATTTATTAGTCATAATGTAAATATCTGATATTCAGAATATCTGATATGCAACCCCTGGGAAAGGCTCATTTAACTCCTAGAAGGGTCATGACTCACAGGTTGACTACTATCCTAAAGGACATAGTCAAAGCAATAACAAAAGTTGTGATATTATTGTCTTTGTATAAACTCCAAAACAGACCTAAAAAGACTGGTAAATAATTGTCTCATATAAGAATAACATTAAAAAAATTAAGCTTTTATATGTTGTTTATAATCACATGGAAACTGCAACAATAACATATGGCATTTACAGAGGAAGCAAACTGATTTTAAGAATTAAAAATAATTTTTAAAAGGAACCAATAAACCCTATATTGAAGAGAGTATAAAATGTCATCAAAGAAAAGCTGAATGATTGAGTGCATAAAACAAGTTCTTCTATAGAAAGGCCCAATATCATAAATGCTTTGTCTATTTCAAATGTTATCTCAATGTAGTTGTCTCTTACTATCTTATAAAAAATCCTTTGGCCCCATCTTTTGTAATGTTATTATCCTCTCAATTTGCTATGTTCATCCTTAGAAGTATGCAATAGAAAATACTAATTTTAGCTGTATGTGCTGGCTAACACCTATAACCACAGCATTCAGGAGATAGAAGCAGGATATTTGAGGTCAGCCGGGTTTACATAATGAGTACCATTCCAGCCTGGACTATGTATCAAGACCCTCTTTTACTTAAAAAGAAAACACAAAAACTAGTCTGTTGACAGGAAAGTTGGAATGTGACCTTTAGTGGTCCAGACACTGATAATGTGGCAACTGAGAACTTGACTGCTGAAGTCAGAGCAAGCCAGAAACTCAATCCAAATGTGTAGGAGATAGGCACCTGAACCTTGAGCATGAAGGACGAGGATTTAGCTCCTGCACTATGTACCTCAATCCTACTCCAGCCTAGCACTACTAGAACATTGCAAAAGCTTCAGCTGAAAGAATGCATATTTTCTAAAAACTCCAACTGCTGTGGAAGTACCAACACAGAAGTATAAGAAACACTAAAATATCAAGGCAGTGTGGCCAATCCAAAAGGTACCACATTAACCAATCTAAAAGAAATGTAAATTGTTTGAATTCCCAGACAAAATTTTTCAGAATAATAATAATAACAACCTATGAGGGGGTTCATCGCTGGAAAAGGCTAATTGTAGTGAGAGGAGCGCGGGGCCCCTTTGTTCCATCCTGCCTGGCTAGCTTACACCCAAAATAACCACACAGAAATTGTATTAATTAAATTACTGCCTGGTCCATTATATCTAGCCTCTTCTTGGCCAACTCTCACTCTTGATCTAACCCATTTCTATTAATCTGTGTTCACCACGAGGTCATGGCTTACCAGGAAAGCTTCTAACCAGCGTCAGTCTCAGGCAGAAGAACCATGGTATCTGCCACACTGCCTTCTTCCCAGCATTCTATTCTGTCTACTCCGCCTACCTGATTTCTGCCCTATCAAAAGGCCAAGGCAGTTTCTTTATTCACCAATGAAAGCAACACAAATACAGAAGAACCTCCTACACCAGCTAATTCTTCTCTCTGAAGCTATTAGTTGCTTACAGTTTTTTTGTTTGGTGATGGGACCCCATGCAGTTTCTTCCTTTCTCTGTTAGCATGTCTATTGATACTGCCATCATTCTGGTCTCCTGTATGCAACCATTTTATATGAGAGACTCTTTCACAGCAGATATCTTGGTAGTCTGGCTCTTACAATCTTTCTGTTCTCTCTTCTGTAATGTTTCCTGAATCATAGATGCAGGAGTGGTTATGTAGCTGTGTCTGAGGGAGGAAGGGGAAGGGGGAAAGTAATGTATTTATATTTTAATTAAAATAAATTAAAAAATTAAAATAATTATATGAACATTTAACAAAATTAAAGATGATACAAATAAAGCCCTAAATGCATTTTCAAAGAATATAATAATCAACTGAATGAAATAAGAAAGTCAATGCAGAATATGGGAAGAGAAAGCCAGTAAAAAGAAAGAAATATTTTTTTAAATAATCAGATCAAGGGGCTGGAGAGATGGCTCAGTGCTTAAAGAGCACTGGCTGCTCTTCCAGAGGATTCAGGTTCAGTTTCTAACACCTATGGTAGTTCACAACTGTCTGTAACTTCAGTTCCAGAGGATCTGACACCTTCATACCAATGCACATAAAATAAAGTTAAATAATTTTTTAAAAAATCAAATTGAAGTTTTAAAAATTGAAAAGTTCAAAGACACTTAAGGAAATGCTCAACATCCTTGGCTATTAGAAAAATGAAAATCAAAATGACTCTGAGATTCCATCTCACACCTGTCAGAATGGTCAAAATCAAAACACTGATGACAGTTTATGCTGGAGAGGATGTGGGGTAAAGGGAACTCTCCTCCATTGCTTGTGGGAGTGCAAACTCATACAGTCACTTTGGATATCAGTATGGAGATTTCTCAGAAAATTAGTAAATAATTTACCTCAAGACCCAACAATACTTCTTTTGGGTATATACCCAAGGGACGTTCAACCATACCACAAGGACATGTGCTCAGTTATGTTCATAGCAACATTATTCATAATAGCAAGAACCTGGAAACAGTCTAGATGCCCCTCAACCAAAGGATGGATAAAAAGAAAATGTAGTACATTTACACAATGGAATACTACATAGCAGTAAAAAAATTGACACCTTGAAATTTGCAGGAAAATGGATGGATCTAGAAATGGATGGAGTGAGGTAACATAGACCTGGAAAGACAAATATAATATGTACTCACTCATAAAGGGTTTTTATACATAAAGCAAATAAAATCCTGCCTACAATTCACAATTCCAGAGAACCTAGACAACAATGGGGATCCCAAGATTAAATGCACAAATTTAATCTACATGGGAAGTAGAAAAAGACAAGATCTCCTGAGTAAATTTGGAACTTGGAGAGGGTTGAAGGGAAGGGGAGGGAAAGAGAGGGTAGAGAAAAATGTATAGCTCAATTAAAACAATTAAAAAATGAAAAGTATATTAAATCAAACTTTAGAACTCAGTAGGAAGTCTCAGCAGCAAAATTGGTCAACTGAAAGGTAGACTATCAGGAATGGAAGACTAGTTAGTTAAATCAGAACACTCAGACACCAAAAAAAGATTTTTTTAAAGTATGAACACAAAATGTGAAATCTATAGAACACCATTAAAAGACAAAATTTATAAATCATGGGATAAAAAATGAAAAGAACTTTAAGCTAAAGATAAATAAGTTATTCAATAAAATCATAACAGAAAATTTCCCAAATTTAGGAAACCAGGTAACCTAGATTCAAGAGGCATGGACATGAAACAGACAAGACCAGAAAAGAAGCTACTATAATATAGTTAAAACACTATACTACACTACAGAGAACAAAGAAAAATATGAAAAACTGCAAGAGGAAAGCACCATTCATTAGGAAGCACATCAAAATTACAGAAGATTTTCTCAGAAGAAAGCTCCAAAGCCCAAAGAGCATGGAATGATGTATTCCAACCTCTGAAAGATAGTAACTGCCACCCAAACTGTCTGTCACAATTGAAGGATAAAGGGAAACATTCAGCAATAAAAAACCAAATGGATTCATGACCATTAAGCCAGCCCTACAAAAGATGCTTGAAGGAAATTTCACAATAAAAAGGTAAGTTTCCTCTGCCAAACAATTCATTAGTTGTTTAGTCAGTCTCACTTGGAAATTGACAGAATGCAGTCAGATTCTTTGCCAGAAAATAGTATGAACTACCCTAGTGCCCAATAGAATCCTTGATGTGAGAGGTGAGATGGCCTCTGCAAGTCACATTTTCTCAGACTTTCTTCTTCTGAGCTTCTACTAGAATAACCAATTAAGATCTACTTATAGCATCCTAGGACTTTTCTATACTGCAGTTCCACACTCACCTATACTCCTCTGACAAAATAGTTCTAAAAGCAGAAGAACCACGTGGTCCGGTTTAGACTAATAAATACCCCAATCCTGGTACCAATTTTCTGTAATTTTTTTTCTTACTTCTGTGACAAAATACCTTACAAAAAATACTAAATGGAGGAACGTTTACTTTGAATTGCAGTTTGAGGAAGTATAGTCCATAATTGTAGGGAAGGCATGAGGACAGGAATGAAAGACAGCTGATTACATTGCCTCCATAGCCAGGAAGCAGAGAGTAGAGAGGAAGTAGAGCTGAGCTACAAAAGCCCAAGTCCCTTCCCCAGTGAACCCTAGCAAAGCTCTACCTTTTAAATGCCTCGTGGCCTTCCAAAACTGCACTATCAGATGAGGACCTAGTATACAAACACATGAGCATGTGGGATAAATTTTACATTCAGACCGTAACATCCCTGATTATCAAAGCAATCTTAATCAAAAAGAACAATGCTGTTCGTGTTGGGAAGCTCCACCAAGCCCCAAGCCTCCTGTTCCAGATCCCACCCTCAGCATGCCAAGCAACAGCTCTCTTGAGCTGCCCTCCCCAGGTCCAACCCAAAGAAGGCCTACCAATTGGTGGCTCCCCCTCCCCAAAATGGCATTTAAAGCCTCTTCCTCATGGTTCTCCCTCATGGTTTCTGTTTTTCCTCTTCCCCTGGGACCACCCGGGACTGCTTTGCTCAGATTAAAACCTGGACTTTAATTCAACTCGATTGGCTTATTGTATCCACAGAGTTATACCATCTACCAGACTACCAGAGGATATATATTTTATCAGTATGCATCATTATACTGTTTTCAAATTATGCTACAGAGCCATGGTAACAAAAAATTGCATAATATTGAAACAAAAGTAATCATGGAGATCAACAGAACTGAATAGAGGAGCCAGATATAAATCCATGCAGCCACCTGATTTTTTACAAAGATGCCAAAAATATTCACTGAAAAAAAAGCATCTTCTTCAACAAACGATGCTGAAAAACTTGGATATCCATATTGAGGAGAATGAAACTATATCCCTATCTCTCAGTGTATAAAAATAATAAGCTTCAAATAGATGTAAGACCTGAAGCTGTTAAAGAAAAAAATAAAGAAAACACTTTAGAAGATATAAGTATATAGAAAAACTTTCTCAATAGGACTCTAGTGACTCAGGAAATAAGACCAATAGTTGACCAATGGTAAACAATCAAGTGAAGACATAGCCTGCAAAGTGAGACTAGCTACACCCCTGACAGAATATTAATACTTAGACTATACAAAGAACTTTAAAAATAAGTAACAAGAAACAACCCAATAAATAAATGAGATCATGAAATGAACAGGCATTACTCAAAAGATGATGTACATGAAATAAGTACATGAAAGTGTTCAACATTACTACTTTCTGAAAAATACAAATTAAACCAAGGTTCCATCTTACCCTAGTGAGAATAGCAATTATTATGCCCTTCCCTTGTCATCAGATGACAATTAATTGTTATCATAGAACCTTCATCCAGTATCTGATGGAAGCAGATACAAAGATTCACAGCTAAGTATTGGACCGAACTCCTGGAGTCCAGTCATAGAGAAGGAAGAATGATATTAGGAAAAAAGGGGCCAAGACCATGATGGGGAAATCCACAGAAACAGCTGATGCAAGCTAGAGGGACTGCCAGCTGGGGAACCTGAATAAGACTGAATTAGGCCCTCTAAATGTGGGTGACAGTTGTGTGACTTGGGCAGTCTGTGGGGCCACTAGCAGTAGAACCAGGATTTATCTTGTACTGGCTCTTTGGAGCCCATTTCCTATGGAGGGATACCTTGCTCAGCCTAGATACAGGGGTAAGAGCCTTGGTCCTGCCTCAAGTGATATGACAGACTTTGTTAACTTCCCATGGGAGGCCTCACCCTCTCTGAGGAGTGGTTGGGGGCAGGGTGGGAAGAAGATGGGGGGAGCAGGAGTACAGGAGGGAGAAAGAACTGGAATTGGTATGTAAAATAAGATTGTTTTAAAAATAAAATAAAATAAAAGAGATCAAATAACAACTGCTGCTAAGGGTATAGATGAAGAGGTACCCTCAAACACTGCTAATAGAAATGTAAACTAGTCCAATGACTACAGATATTAGTATGGAGTTCCTCAAATAACTGGAACAAATATACTACATGTACAAACTATTCCCTTCCTGACCTAAAGGCCTCTATGTCAATATAACACAAATACTTAAACTTCAATGCTTATTGCAACAGTATTTACAGAAGCTAAATTATGAAACCTCCATACTTGTGTGTTGACAGAAGGGTATATAAAAATGTGATATACAGAAACAATGGAATTTTACTTGACTATAAATTATCTCCTTTGCAGAAAAACACATTCAATGGGAAACTGCTGTAGTAAGTGAATTCAGTTTCAGAAAAAAAAATCACACGTTCTCTCATTTATGGATCATAGATTTTGTTATAAAAATTTTTGAGACAGGGTCTGTCTATATAGACCTGGCTATCCTGGAACTCACTATGTAGAGTTGGCTGGCCTAGAACTCACAGAAATCTGCTTTCCTCTGCCTCCTAAGTGCTGGTATTAAAGGTGGGCACCACCACATCAATCCCATAGATTTTATACAAACGCATAAAGTTTATTTGGTGGCTCATGACTTTCATTCTAGCACTCAGGAAGTAAAGACAGCAGACATCTATGAGTTCAAAGTCAGCCTATTGTATATAAAGAGTTCCATGCCAACCAGCACTACAATAGTGAGACTTTATCTCAAAAACATCATAACTATATACATGACATGAAAGTAAAATCAAAACTATCTACAAGACCCAAAAGGACTAATAGGAGGAAGAGGACTGAGTAGGTGTGGGTGAGGGCCTGGAGAACACTTCAAGTATATTACAAACTGTATGAAAATGCCCTTAAGAAACCTAGTACCACATACTACGAATATATTCTAACAAAATATCAACAAAAAGAAAGTATTATTCAAAATAAACTTCACAAAAGCTCTGAGTGTGTGCACACCTGTGTGCACATGTACTTAGGAATTAAACCTACAGCCACACGTGTTAAGCAAGTATTCTACCACTGAGATAAGCCCCAAAGCCTCATTTGACTTCTTGAGCTAGAGCTCACTAAGTAACTTTGGGTGGTCTTGAACTCACTCTAGCCCATACAGCCCTTGAATTTGTTGTGATCCTGCTTCAGCCTCCCAAGTAATTAGGATTACAAGTTTGTGCCAGGGCCATCTCACATCTGTTTTCTTGTTTTTAAAAAAAATCATTATCTTGTTTTAAGTTTTATGTTTATGGGTATTTTGCCTACATTATGTGTGTGCCTAGCAACCACAGAAGCCAGAAGAGGGCACCAGATCCCCTGGAGTTACAGCTGACTATGAGCTGCCATGTGGGTGCTAGGAATCAAACCTTACTTCTCTGGAAGAGCAGCCAGTGCTCTTAAGCACCGATTCAACTCTCCAGTCCTACATTCCTTTTCTGATTCATCACTGTGTTCTCAACTATAAGAATAGTGTCTGGCACACAGTAAGTTCTCAATATACCTTTGTTGGATGAATTAATTCATTCATTCATGAAGGGTAGGCCTATTTCATATTACTCAGCCACATTAAAATAGCACCAAATAGGGAAACCTTTTTGGGTAATTTCTTTAAGGAAAAGATATTTTATAATTTATACATCTCAGATAATACTCAATTGAAAATATTTGGCATCTCTTTGTACCCTTAAGTATTTAATCTCTAATTCTCAGTTATCATAAAAAATTTTATTGGGTCATTTCTAAGTTTTCCCATGATGAAATCAGAGACTTCTAAATCTGTTGCCTAATATTCTACATAAATAGCCATTTAAATCAGAGTGGGGCAAAAAAATCCAACATAGACTAAAGGTGAATGATAGAAAAATTTTATGTGACAGACTCTATCTTATAAGAAGTAAAGCACTCAACAAGAAAAAGAAGCATGTTGTCAAATGCTATGCTTCTTTCTGGACATTAACACACTAGTATTCCCCAGAAGTCACCCATCCACTTGGCAGGCTGTTCATTCTTATGTGGTATACTCTGGTCTTCATTTCATCCATACCTATCCTCCACCCAACACCCCTTTGAAATATCTCTACTTCTTCTTTTTAGTGAATTGTAACTTCCCTGCCCTTCTAAGCACAGATCCTGGAAGTCCTTCCCTGGCCTTATTGCTTTGAAATCATTGTTTCCTCTGAATATTCAAAACCCTTCCTAGAGGAAAAGCACAACAATCAAATTACTATCAGGAACACAAAAAGCATCACTCTACTTCGTGCACACTACCCAAAGGGTTTCCTATATATTAGGCAAATAAAACAATATAAAAAGTACTTTAGCTCTTTACACAAGAATTTAGTAAATGAGAAATAATGTGTCTGAAATGTTTTGGAAACAAATTGTCAAGAAAACACTTAACCTAACTCTAAGAGGCTGAGTAAGCTTTAGATAGAAGGAAAAGAAGCCCTTATAGGGCAGAAGTAAAAGAATTGAGATGGAAAAGAACAAGTTATGTTCTGAAAATGGAAAATAAACCCTTTAAACTATATTTTTCTTTTGAAATATTTTAAAAAACACCATATGTATATGGTTGTTTTGCCTGCATATATGTATGTACACCACATATGTGCAGTTCCCAAGGAGGCCAGAAGAAGACATCAGATCCCATGGACAGATGCATGTGAGCTACCATGTGGGGGCTGAGAATAAACCCTGTATCCTCTGGAAGAACAATCAGTGCTTTTAACCACTAAACCATTTCTCCAGTCCCCAACACTATTCTTTGATGCACTTGGTGCTTTGCCTCATCACTGTGGGTATCACTGAGTAAATTGAACTGTGGAAGTTAGTGATTATTTTTTTTCCAAAAAGTACATAGATGCTTTAATGTGATGAAGTTAAAAAACTTAAAAAACTTAAAATTCAAACAGCGGTGTGTATGAATTACAGCTTTCTGTTTATTTTTTTAAATTTTTTTATTTTTTTCATTCAAAAATTTACACTTCCTACCCTTTTCTCATTCCCTTCCGCTCCCTCACAAACCCTACTCCCTCACCCTCCATCCTTAAGAGAGGGCAGGGTAACCTGCCCTGTGGGAAGACCAAGGCCCTCCCCCATCCATCCCAGCCTAGGAAGGTGTGCATCCAAGTAAATAGGGTCCCAAAAAGGCAATACATGCAGAAGAGACAGGTCCCAGTGCCATTATCGATGGCTTCTCAGTCCGCCCCCATTGGCAGCCACATTCAGAGAGTCTGGTTTGATCACGTGCTCCTTCAGAACCGGTCCAGCTGGATTTGGTGAGCTCCCATTAAATCAGGCACACTTTCTCAGTGGATGGACCAACCCCTCACGGTTCTGACTTCCTTGCTCATCTTCTCCCTCCTTCTGCTTTTCAACTGGAACTTGGGAGTTCAGTCCATTGCTCTGATGTGGATGTGGGTCGCTGTCTCTATCTCCATCCATCGGATGAAATTTCTATGGTGATATTCAAGATATTCATCAGTGTGAATATGGGACAAGGCCAGTTGGGGCACCCTCTCCTCTGCTGCCCAAGGACCTAGCTGGGGACATCCCCATGGACACCAGGGATCCCCTTTAGAGCCAAGTCTCTTGCTTAATATAGGTATCTTCTTCCCTGCTCCAGTATCCGCCCTTCCTCCATCTCCACCCTCCCACTCCCCCAAGCTCTCCCCAGTCCTTCCCTTCTCCCTTCTCCTTCCCCCTCTCCCCTTCCCTGTATCCCACCCCTACCCCTACTCCTGCCCCTGTACTCCCAAATTTTGCCCCGCGATCTTGCTTGCTTCCAATTTCCAAGAAGATCTATGTATGTTTTTCTTTGAGTTCACCTTGCTATTCGGCTTCTCTAGGCTTGTGAACTATAGGCTTAATGTCCTTTGTTTAGGGCTAGAGTCCACTAATGAGTGAGTACATACCATATTCATC
>PVIU01034141.1:0-11656 GCA_004026605.1 Ondatra zibethicus | reverse complement strand
TTTTTTGCCTGTTGTTCTGAGGAGTGAGCCCAGGTCTTAAAACATCATTAAATTTGTTCCAGAAAATTTGAATAGTAAAACTAACTGGTTAACTGGAGACATAAAACATTTTTTCCTTAGCCCTTATTGTAATTAGGTTGAAAATTTAAAAGCAATTCTCCATATCCACAAGGAAAATGAGAAAGTATGCCAAAACTTACTCTGTATGTAAAAAAATAAAAACGTAATACTTTTCTTATTGGAAAAGATTTACTAATTGCCCCTTTTTGATTGTTCTATATAAGCCTCATATATTTAGCTGTTTTTGAAAGAGGTAATTTCCTTTGATCAATGAGATATTAACCACCCACATCGGCTGGCATGTTTGGAATTGCTAAATTGTGATAAAGCTCCTTTCCTTCAGGAAATCAATAAGCATTGGGTAGCCACAGCCACATCAATGTAGGCCTCTGAACATGAAGTATACCATCTGCCCGTATCTAGACACCAAAGCTACCAGACTCATGACTTGATGCAGAACTTCCAAGGTCAGATCATTCAAATTTATCTGTCGATGAAATTCATGTTAGTTGAAATAAGTCGAATTTAGGGAAAATAGTATTACACAGTGTTATCTTGGTAAAAGCTGACTAATACAAACACCTAGATAAGCCTGTTGATGATTATTTGCATCATCAGTTTTGTTAGTTTCAGGTGTGTGTGTGTGTGTGTGTGTGTGTGTGTGTGTGTAGTATGTCAAAAACATAAATCAAGTACGTAAATAATGAAAACGTCTTACATATCTCATATTTCTATGGCAAATATCATAGACAATGTAGCTTAAAAAGAAAATTATTTTCACAATTTTCAAGGCTGTGAGACATAGATTCGGATGTCACAATGATCAGGTTTTGTGGACGGCTGTCTTCCTGGCTTGCCACCTTTTCCTTTGTTCTCACAAAACAAGAGGGAGTGGCAAGGATCAAGAGGTGGGAGGAGAGAAAGAATGACAGATACAGAGAACAACCTTATCTACAACTCTGCACTTTCAAATGTCACATGGGCGTTTGCGAATTCAACATGAATTTTGAATGGATATAATCATTTAGTACAGAGATAATAAAGAACTACCAAATTAAATCCATCTGATAGTACTTTGTGAAATGACTAAGCATGTGATTTGATTATGTATCACACTGACAAATATTAAAGACTGTAACAAATCAAATAGTTTGTAGACCTATTCAATTGATAACTGAATTTTCCCATAAATATAAAAGAACTGCAATAGTGTTTTGGAGTTTGGAGCTTCAAGAGTAGTAGATGCCATGAATCTGATGTGTGTCTCTGATTTATGGTTAACTTTAGAGTGTTCTTAAAGCTAACATATTCCCATTCTAATGAAACATAGTCATCAGCATTCAAAGAAAGAAAAATCCTACTAAATACAAAGCAGTAAAAGAAACCTCCAGGGCTTAAGAGGGAAAACGCAATTAGAACACAACTGGAAAGACTCATGAGAGTGATACAGTATATTCTGCTAAATGCTGATATAGTTGAATTTGCTTCTGTAGTACATATTGAGTATGTATGTATGTATGCATGCATGTATGTATGTATTTGTATATACATGTATGTGTGCACATTGTAAATAAGCAATATTGCTACTCTTCTTTTCTTAATGCTTATAATCAGTTCAGAGATAAAGTTGAGAGAAAGAAGTCTAGTTCACTGGAAACTAGAAATGCTTTATTGCCAAGTTTTAAAAGAATGGTAATTGCTGTAATGACTTATGAGAACATTAAAGAGCATAGCCTGTGACAGAAGCTATGATACAAAGAGTTATGTACATAGACATGCTAGCACAAGAATCAGGTGTGCTTTCCCTCATGCTTTTGCAAGAAAGAGTTCAAAAATATGTGAACACCATACTTCTCACCAATACCCAGAGGAGCAGTGTGCTCTAGCTGCCTCAATTTGCATGCTAGAATCAAACACCTCTTGATTACACCTTTAGGGGATAATGGGATTCAAGTTTCACTTTAATGTTTTTCACCATACAATAGGTAAAACTTCTTTATGGAGAAAAAAAAGGCATACACAGACTCACTATTGACACCAGCCACCTCTGGTGACCTCAGTGCTAGTCAGGAATGTACAACTATCTAAATAAAAAACTATTTGATAATGAGAATAAAACAGGAAGAGTCCACACTTTCTTAGAGCAGAACTATAAAGTAGAAAAATATCAGGGTTCTAAAAGAAACCCTTTTTGAAAAAAAGATCTAAAGATCTGTAACAGAAGACCTGGTCTCACATACACTCCAGTAACCAAGATAATTAACTTGAGTACAAGAAAAGCAAAACAAAGGTCTTCAAGTGTCAGCTTGTTTTCATGGTATCCTAGTTAAAGTTAAAATTTTGAAATAACTGAATATGTCCCATTTTTCCTAAAACAAAATGGCAGTTTGATTTGACTGTGTTCACAAAAAGGGCCTGTACCATCTTCAGTGCATGATCAGAGATGAATTGTGTCACATATGCAATGGAAATATGTTTAGAATCAAGAAGACTGTTTAAACATAAGTTGAGTTGTTGTCGAATAGAAAGTCAAACAATTGAGCCAGAAAGTGTTCAAGATAAAGTATTTATAATATTTTGCAGTGCTTTTGCATTGAGAAATATTTTGAATATATATACTTACATGTATATGTCTATATATGTCAAGATATACAGATATAGATATTTGGTTTTTTGAGACACAGGGAGTTTCTCTGTGTAACAGTTGTGTCTGTGCTGGAACTCATACTATCGACCAGGCTGTTCTCTACCTCACAGAGATCAATCTGCCTGTGCCTCCCTAGTGCTGGGACCAAAGGTGTAAGGCGCCACCACCACCAGGTTTTGAATACATGTTTTAACACTGAACTGATTAGTAACAGTTGTGCATATTTGTTGAATACAATATGATGCCTTCATTTTTGTATCACAAAAACTTAGTCATACTAATTAAAATATCGATCATTTGATCAAGTTATCACTTTTGTGATGAGAATATTAAAATGCATTTTAGCAATTCTAAAATATGCAGTATTATATCTGATGTCAACATGCATTATACCAGGGAACATGGGCTTCTAATAACTATCCTTCTAGACTGTCTAAGTAAGGCAGACATTTTTATGTTATACATCTCTAGTGGTTTGAACAATGAACAATGAACAATGCCCTGAAAGACCATTTAGTCTCTAGTTGGTAGCAGTGTTTTTGGGAGGTAATGAAACTTTTAGGAGGTGCAGTCTTGTTGGAGGAAGTCTATCGCTTAAATCAGGCTTTGGGGTTTAAAGACCCTCCTAATTCTTGTTAATAGTTGTCTGTGTGGTCGAAGATGTGATTGTTCAACATCATACTTTGGCTGCCTACTCATGCTTCCTCCACCATTATAGATGCCCCTTCTGGAACTATAAAACAAAATAAACTATTTTTATGAGGCTATTACAGCATTTTTATCACATTGATAAAAAGCAACTAATACAACATTGAAGTGAGTTCATTTAATATTTGTCTGTCTGTGCCTGCTTTATTTATACAAATGAACTGTATTTTATATGTTTAGGATATACTCTTACTCCCACATTTTGCAGCATTATTCCCAATAACTAAGATAGCTAAGATCAATATCTATCATATAAACTGTAGAAAAACTTTTAAAAAATGAGAGATTTTTTTCTTCCTTCCTTCTTTTTGTTATACTTCAGATAATAATTGAGGGCCTTGCCACACTGACCCACAAGCAGATTTTATAAAAAGTAAATGACATAGTTGGTTGGAGAGTTGCAATCTATGAACTATATTACCACTGGAAACCATCTATTCTCTGTTCCATCTGACTAACCAGCTTTTATCTAATACCACCCAGTCCTTGTGTTCTTTAACAACTTTGAATCCTTGTAATCTAGTATTATACATACAACTCAAGTTGAAGAACTTGATATAGGCAAAGGGTTTTTGTGGTCTTATAAAAATTTTCCATTTTAAATTTCAAAACAAGTGATTTCCATTTCTTTACTCTCTGCAATCAGTAAAAATGTGTTAATAAATATTAAGAGAGCATAACCTTGGTTTAGTATGCTTAGTGCAATGGATTAGTAGCAACCAGATTTCTAATTAGTCTTCCTCTCTGAACTTTCCTGTACTTTTAGCAGTAAATGATAATGCAATGAGATTCTCACTATATTTGTCTGCCAATATAAAAAGGCTGTCAAGGAAATGAAGCATATTCATGCTAAATATCATCACATAGTCCACTGGAGAATTATGCTAAGGATTTCTGTTCATAATTCAAGAGTAAAATTTCTTTGAATCATTACTCCTACAGTCATGTTTTCACTCTCTTTCAGCCTGCATTTAGACCTCGGTAAAAGTAATTTATATGAAGGAGCATGCTTTGAACAAACGTTTGCTTTTTAAAAGATATATCCATTCTTCATGCATTTCTGCTTAGAAAAATAGAGAGGCAAAGAAGGCACTATGGTTTGAAACATAAAATTAGGATCCTGGCTTATTTGAGCTTATTGGAACCTGAGCATCTAGTCAAACAGGTTAAACTAACTTTCCGCCTCTCTAATACCTAAAACAAAATATTTGCCTTGGAAGCCATTGAACTTATTCAAATTCAGAATATATCTTTGTCATATTTGTACATATTTCTGAACTGGAACACAACCCCCTTTTTAAATTAGTTGTCAAATACACTTAATATATATATTAGGCACTATTCTCAGTGGTTGAGTTTAATAAATAGATAAAATGCTTTAAAAATTCAAATTATGAGGTACATAAATAGTGGAATGACAGGGAATTTCAAAAACTCTGGATTTTTAGAGCAACATGAAAAGTATATTATCTGATGAAAATGAAAAAAATCTGAATTCTAAATTGTTCTCATATGCATTGAGAGCAATTTCTTCATTTTAATATTTGTCCAACCATCATTGGCTTTCTAATTTGAACTTATTGACTGCACTATTAACCGTATTTTTTTTATTCTAGGGTCCTATCCTTATTCAGTATTGTATCATAGAAACTGTTTAAGCATAATGCTGAAGCAGAATTTTCTAGGTTAGCATACTGAGTCTAACATAATTAAGTCAAGTAAATTTGAAGAAGCTCCTTCAATTCTATATTACCCAGTTACATCATAAAAAGCGAAAGGGTTGAGGTGTATCAGTGGATCTAAAATCCTTGTTTCAATCTAGTGGTTCTAATTTTAGTTTACTTTTCATGATAGAGTCTTCCTTGTGTTAAACTTTGTTGGAAAGACTTTCATTGTTAAAGAATAAAAAAAATTGGAATCTCTGGGCACTGTAATCATCACGATACCATATAATCTTTACTTTAATTCAGAGATACTCGGCATTCTTACATGTATACTTCTCTCTCTGTGTGTGTGTGTGTGTGTGTGTGTGTGTGTACGTGTGTGTGTGTGTGTACGTGTGTGGGTGTGCCTTAATTTGAAATATGTCTTACATGGTATTTTTTCTCAAGGTTCATTTAATAATCTAAAAGTTTTTACTGCAAATATGCAGATGCAGCAAAAATATACAGATAGGAACAGTAATCGTAAACATAAAAATGAAAATTGGGAGGTTGGAATAGTTGTGGATTCGCAAACAGTGCATGCAATGCAGGCATGCTGACATGTACATGCATTCCCGGACTGGGCGTCTAAAGAGGAGGTTTCAAGTTAGAATATATCCTGGCCTGTGCAGCAAATCCTGTCTCAAGGCGGAAGAGAGGATGAGGAAGAGGAGAAGTTGCAAGTAGAGAAAGGAAACTTCCAGTTCACAGTCTCTATGATCCTAGATTCTTTTTTTAAATTATTCATAAGGAATACTTCAATATAATATTTCTTACCTAAATAAATCCCATTTTATATATAAAAAATGAAACAAAGGAAGTTTCCACCTAAATTTCCTTTGAGTGCTTGGCCAAAGTATTACATAAGGAAGAAAAAGCAAAGAAATGGAAAATAAGGTTGTTTTATTAAAACTATCAAGTTAAACATTTTATTCAATAATCTTCAGTTATACACAAAAGATGAAATTATTTGTTGCAAATATGTCTGAAGTGTATGGGAGTTAGTATATGCTTCCTATTTCAAAGAAAACATGTTTTTACAAAACTAACATATTCAAATTATATTTTGGAAAAATAATTAAACAGTAATTACAGTGTTCTTACACATTTATGTGTGTGTGCACACATGTGTGTGTGATGCATCCACATGAGGACGTAGGTATTTTCATCCATACGTGTGTATGTGAAGGCCAGAGAATTATAACTTTCATGTTTTCCTCTCTCACATTCATCCCTACTCCCTTAGGCTAGGTGTCTCAGTGATATTTCGGCTAAGTTGGTAGACCAGCAAGCTCCTTAGATCCTTCTGTCTCTGACCCTTAATGCTGGGGTTATAGATAAGTGCAGTTACCAACTGATTTCATATCAGTGCTTGGTATTTCAACCCAGACCCTCATGCTTGCACAGCAAGTCTTTTTACTTGCTACATCCCTTACTGAGCTACATCCCTAGGCTCCTAATCAATGCTCTGATTCAACTCAGAATGGATTATTCTGTATTGTAGTATAAGTATGTTATAACTAATGTAAACATTTAAACTTTAAACTCAGAAAAATACATATTACAAAATGTGGTATAAATTTTTGGAATTTATACCCTTAAATATTTGTATACACTGTAGAAGATGATCTTTTTTCTCAACACAGTTCTTTTTAAGGTCAATGACTATAGAAGATAAATGAACTAGTGTACAGTTTCAGGATAATTTCCTTTCTTAAAAAGTTTGACACTGTGAAAGTACTTGTTTTAAATTGTAAAAAATAAAAACTTTCAAAATTGTTACTTTTTAAAATACAGGGTCTGCAAAGCAATTTAGAATTTATAGTTCTCAAAATGCATAATTAAATACAATTTCTAACTGTGGCCACAATTTAGAAATAAAAATTTTAAGTGCTTTTGAAATTGCCTAATGAGGAATTTCTTAACTCTGAAATTATATCCATCCTAAAACCAACTTACATACAATAATGTGCAAAATATTGACATTAGGAGCAACTATTTCTGATAGAATTCCATAGACCTTTTATACCTGTTCATAGATCTACTGAAGGTATTACAGGAAAATGTTGAAATAATGCTCAGATACATATGCCTAGTGTAGAAAAATGTGTACAGTAAATTGGACTGGTGTGAAGGATAATTATATAGGATTTGTCACATCAGTTTATCTATTTTCTACATTATATCTTCCCAAGAAATTATACGTGGTTAAAGTTTCAGATTTCTAAAAATTCATAAAAAAGGCCTTACATAGTAATATGACAATGTAGAGTTATATTGATATTTTGTATTTTAATATGTGTTTTTGTATTTTGACCAATCTTTGTATTAATTTTTAAATTTTAAATTTAATAAACTCATCATAAATCCTTGTAAGATAAAACTATAATGTACACATTTCCAGGTTATCAAAACTAGTAATTCCCTTTGTGAGATCTTTACATACAGACACAGATGCACATATTATGAACATAACTTTAAAACTACAGCTACAATTCCACTAGCTAGAAATATTTAAAAAGATTAGGCTCGACAAATGTAACTGAAAGCAGATAAACCTTTTAGATAAAGAACATCTCTAGCATTGCTTCTAACAAATCAGAATTTTTGTGCTAGAGTCTCATGAAAGGGATTCAATACCATGATATTAGATGATTTGTACTCCTGGATTTGGAGTAAACTGTTGCTGTGAGACTCTACACATTACACAGAGAACTTAATACACAGCTACTAAAATAAAATTTCTACCATAATGAGCTTGGCAGAAGTGCAGATACACTAAAGAGACACTTGTGTCTCACAATCTGACTATTGACATGATGTCTCCAGAAATCTTATGCTAAGAGAAAGAAAAGGTTCCAGACAAAAGGACAACCTAAGACTGAAGCCAGATAGTAAAGGGGCAGTGGTGGCGAGGACCATATCTTGACCAGGATTTTCCAACGGGGTCTCCCTAGGCCCCCACGCCCAGGAGTAGATAAACAAAGAAGAAAATTAACTCAATGGTATTTTTAGAGGTTATGTGTCTCACAATACTTTGCCTGGGCACTTTTTTTTTTACTTCATGAATACTTGACTTATATATTATGGTTTTCAATTTTGTTTTAGGGGTTTTCTGTGTGGAGAAATGTGTGTCTCAGCATTTGTGAATGTGCATCTTGGCGTCTCTATGTGTTTGGTGTTCTTTTTCTTTTTTCTATTTGTTTTGTCATATTCTGGTTTGTTTTTATTTTATCTTATTTTCATTATTACTATCATTTCTTAGATGTTTGTTGTATTCTAAGGAAAGAGAGAAAGAACGGGTATGAATTTGTTTGGGGAAGTGAGAGGGTCTGGAAGAGTTAGGTGAGGGAAAACCTTAATCAGAATATACTTCCTGAAAAAAACTATTTTCAATTCAAAATATAAGTATGTTGAAGAAAATATTTTAAATGAGAATTTTTAAAATATGATCCAACTGTCTTAAAAATCATCTAAGTTATTTATCATATAAATTATGTGTTATAGTTACATATTTATTGATAAAGTAAAATTGAAAGATCTTTCATCTTGGGGCACATAGAATCCAATGAGAAATAAGTCAGGTAAACTACTAGCATCTCTGAAGTTACATAGACCATAAATTGGGTTTCATCTATTTTCTTTTGTCTCTGTCACTTCTGCACTTAAGATCACTCATTTGGTTCTGCTATCTCCACCTCTAACTAGCTGTGTCATTTCCTTTATTATGGATTAGAGCTGAATGCTCAATGTAGATTTTAAAAATGTATTCTTTCCATCCTATATTTACCTTTTAAAATATCTTTCTTATTTTATCAAAAAATTGATTGCAGCCAAAACATGGGACTCAGCACTATAATATTATTGCTTGTCTATTTATTATATTTCTTCATATGCTTTTGTCATCCAGAACCATATTCAATCATGTATTTGTATTCAAATTGGGTACACTCAGTATTCAAATTGAATAAATTTTTCTCTTATAACTTAACTTTGCAGTTAGTTCCTTAATAACTCCAATAATCTGGGGGGGGAATCCCACTTATATGTACCATTCTAATAGTGTATGGCAATATTAAATTCCTCTCCATACTATGGATCCTTCTAGAAGCTGCTCCATTTACTTTATACTTCAGTTGATATGTTCTTTGATAATTAAGGACATTATAGATACAGATTTCAGTATGTCTATTTTAAGACTTAAAGTGCATTGGATATCACATTAAATTCTAAAATGATTGTTTCTAAATAGACTGAAATGCTTAGAGTCTAAAATGGCAATTTCTGCAATGACACTATACACAAAGAGACATGTGAATAACTCTAAGGTTACTCAAACAAATAAAAGGGAATGATGCCTTTGAGAGCTATGTGGCTCATTCTATCTATTTTTTCTAAGTACATAAGGACATTTTGAACTTCTACACTGAAGTTATTACTAAGATTTATATGTTCTTTGTACTGTAATATTATACACACTAAAATACGTTTGTAATAAAAAAACATAGGAAATAAATTAAATCTTATGTGTTATAGTATATTTAAATAAATTACAGTGTGTTTATATTATAGTGTAATACTGATATTCAACAAAATAATAATGCTCTGTATGTTGAGTTTGGAAATTACAAACTACATTTTAAGTTGGAAAACCACAGAGGGGATTACTGAGTGTGACATAATGCTATGTGTGAACAATATATATGTATAACATACTTCTTGGGTTATACATTATTATTTCTGGGAAACTGAACTAGAAATTGAATCTAAGAGAAACTAACATGTAAACATTTATACTTTAGGACTTTTTGCTGCCTATTATCTGTTATCACATGAAATAATACACCTCTAACAAACAGATAAAGAGCAAATTTCCCCCAAAATATGGAGCCATACACACCTACTGTTTGAACGACACATAAGGGTGCAACTAGACTGACAGCCAGAAGAAGAATGTCCACGGAGATCTTATGTGTATATAAATGTGTAATTTAAGAAAATTAGTATCTTGGAGGGAGCATAAAACAAGATTTTTTGTATAATTAGAATGAATGAAGGGAATTATGGAAAGCAATTAAAAATGAGGTAGATGGAAGATTCTGAAAGGGCCTTGTCACTTTAAGCAACTTATTTTCTGTATCAGAGAAAGCATTAAATTGGTGGATGCCAAGCCTGATCACATAGTACAGTCACTAAGGGGCCACTTATAAAATGCTCATCTTAGGTCTCTACCTGCAAGGATCCTGCTTTAATTGATCTTGAGTGGTGCCTGGGGATTTTCATATGTAGCCAAGATCACTAATTACCATCTTAACAGATTTTACTTCAAGAACAGTACACATTTACAGTACACTATCCCTGTACAGGGATAGTACAAGAACAGTGACTATCCCTGGCATAGTTTACTCTGACTTGACTGTAGAATAAAGGTCACAGATTTCCTTGTATATTTTCACTGCCATATAGAGAAGATAAAAAGTTCTAAACTGAAACCAATGTTAGAGCAAAAATTACCTCTGGTCAAGAAAATGAAATCTCAGGCTTAGGAAGAGATCTAATATTCTAGTAGGGTGGGTTCAATCATCTGGCCCAGAGACCACTCCAGGAAAGGTAGCCTCAGCTTAAGCCATGCTAAAAAGATATGCAGAATAACCACTTCTTTAATGAGACACCACACATTTCCTTCCCAGAATCACAACACTTGGTTGACTAGTTTACTGCGCCAAAGGATTTGCTACTGCACCAAAATCTTGTAGCCTGTAAATTGCCTGCTTTGAAAAAAGTATAATCTTTTTATCAGTGTATTTCTTTTCAAAGTATGCTTTCCTTATACACTTTGGGCTTCCTTATGCTTTTTCTAAAGCCTCCGTTCCCACCATGTGACTGCCTTTCCACTGTGAGTGACCTCTGTGACACCTTAAATTGTATGCCTTTTCTTCTCCCTTCCATTCTCTTCCTCTAGGCAGCTGCTGAAAATTTCAGTTTTTCTGCCCTAGGGTTTTTTTTTTCTTTTTTAAACACTAATAAAGTAGTTTCTGGGCTTGTGTTTGAGTCCATTTATAAAATCTTTTACTAAAGAGACGAAGAACCCCAATAGGGGACCTTGATTTCCCCTGTATCATTTGGAGACTACAAAGGGCCCCACAATTCTAGTAACACCAAGGATGGAGGAATGTATTCCCAGGGATTTTAGACATGGAACATGTAAGAAACATTAAATATTAGTCTTTTTGCTAAATCTATAAAACTTTCTTTTATGACAATGAATTCAAATCTTTTTCTCTCCCCCACTTTATGAGACTGCTGTGCAAATATTTTTATCTCTTCCACCTTGTAAAATCTTTTTTTTTCCATACATTGTTTTGTTTTATTTTTTCCATTCAAGAACATAATTAAAGATAAAAAAAAAATTTTTCCTTTCTTCCCCTTCTCCCGGTCCCCTCCCACTACCCCCCACCCCTCCTCCCTCCCCCTTCTTCCTTGAAAGAGGGCATGGTGCCCTGCCCTGTTGGAAGTCCAAGGCCCACCCCCATCCCTC
>PVIU01034140.1:0-11656 GCA_004026605.1 Ondatra zibethicus | reverse complement strand
GGTGAGGCTAATAAATAAAACCACATGGTCATAATACCGCATCCCCAACAATTTTTGTTGCAATTGATACAGCAGTGACAGAAGGGAAAATGCTATTTTTGTCCCATTCATTGGCACTATATAAAAACAGCAACAACTACTGAACGTGATTGTGACAAGGTGGCCTACATCTCGACCCTTCAAGTTATAAAGGAATAAAATGTATCACTGGACTGTTCTTTATGCGTCAAACATGGAATTAAAGTGGTGCGCGAAGAGCCTGGTAACAAAGATGTGTAAGAAACTCAAGATTCAATATTGATGATTGAATTGAAATTTTTTGATGGAGAAGAACATGTTCCCATCCTTTTTCACATCTCCAACTTCAGAAAGATCCTAAATATGTAAAGCCTATGAAATATCCTCCAAGCCTCGGGTTAGTCTTCCTGCCCTCTCCCATCTACCTCTTTAGAGCCAGCAGGGGCAATGGTCACTCAAGGTTCATGCATATCCAACCCTTTGACATCCTGCCCAACTGTTTAACATCCACCAGCCTGCCCACAGCTGTCATTGTTTCCGTTCGCCCATTGCACAGACAACTGAAGGATGAGAATTCGGGAGAAGAGTATTTTGGTCTACTCTGAGCGCTTCTCCAGAGCACCAGACATCCAGGTTAACTTCTTAAAGAGACTTCCACAAATCAAGGTACCCACAGAGCAAGAAGAAAAGAAGAAAAGAAGTTCCTCTAGGTCGTTTGACCTGTCCTGTGTCACACTGCAGTGTGGAAACAAAGCTAGGTCACGCTGAGGTCTCCAGATGGCACAGAAGGTGCTGGGCTCACAGGCTGCAGCCATTTCCTCCACACAAAGTAGGAGCTCACAGGCCACAGTTGCCTGCTTAGTGTTAGTGCTTCAGTTTACCAAAAGCTATTCTGATTGAAAAGCAAACAGTACCCTCAGTACCTCCTACAGAAGGTTAACCTTGTTAACCTTGAAACAGAACAGAAGCTTAAAGCCTGCTGCAAGGTCTCTGCCTGAGGCGCTGAGCCTGGAGCCAGCAAGCTGGTTGTTAGGAAGGAGATTAGGAACAAAGGTGATTAAAAAAAAAAAAGTCAAAAACAAAAACAAAAACAAAACCCTGGCTGATGAGAAGGGCTCACAGAAGTATCTGGAAGGAACTTAAGCTTGCCAGAAACGCCAATATTCACAGCTTCACACCAAAGTGCTCTGAGACATAGAAATTTGGTTTACATGGAATCATACCAACAAGAACAGCAATGATGACACTGATAAATAAAAACTGTTTGTATCAGGCCAAGCTAGCGTCCGTGTATTCCCATTTATAAACTACATGCTCATGTAGCCCTCAAGGAGTTTGTGAGACAATTTGCCCATTCTCCTCCAAGGATGGGGCAGCAGGATTTGATCCTGAGATGTGTGACCCCAGGTCAGAGTTCTACACAGACACCGAGTTTCTCCAGGTTTCCATTGGCTCTCTTGGTTGATCTGAGGTAGCTGATTTGTCTATGTTAACAGAAAGAGCTGCTCTCAAGTAGAAAGGGATCACAGAGATGGGGTGTGCCTCTCTCACCTGCCTGAACATACTCTAGAAGGCACAGTTAGAAATAAATGGCAGGGAAATAGCAGCTGCATCCACTGTTTAATAGCTTAATTAGATGACCTGGAGAGTATTCATTATTTTATACCTGAGTTTGTCTGCTTCTGTTATGATAGTCACTTTTGGGACCAAGATAGCTCAGCAGGTAATGGTTGTTCTGCCAAACCCGATGCTTTGGGATCCCAACATAGAAAGCTAGGGTTCTACCCGTGGGACCCACAGGTTGAAAGGAGAAAAACAGTTCCTAAAGACTGTCCTCTGGATGTCACACACACACAGTTTAAAAAAAAATCCATTTTTCAAAAAAACTAAGAGAAAGAAAACCACTTAAGCTCTTCTCCATGATTGCTGACGCTCTTACTTAATAAGGACCTTCAACCATGCCAGTCAACTGATTTAAGCCTTTCCCCCTTTCTCCTTGAATGCAAATCATTCCTGAAGTCATTGCATGCCCAAGAACATGCTAGATATTTATGGACCAGCTCTGTGAAAGGTCATATAGAGGTGACTGAATTATTTCTACTGTGTTAATATGTCTCTCTGATTTTTATCCTCAGTGCTTACTGAATGACAGGCTGACATTTCATGGCAAGAGAAAAGGAGTGACCCAGAGTTTTTTCATATAAGGTATCGCAGAGGAGAAAAGAAGAAAACCCCACTCACTCTCAGAATGCAGAAATGGGAAGGCATGCAACATATTTCACAATTACATTTTATTGCATTCTATTAAGTGGCCAGAGGGTTTTCACAGAGCAAAGAAGATCTCAAATTAAATTACTATTATTAAACCCCTTAAGCCTCATAGTGAGTTTATGTTACTGGAAACTTTTGATAAATTAAATAACATACAGTATATAAGTATTAGATAAAATCTGATATATTTAAAATGGCTTCCTTACACATCTATAACCACAATATAACACTTGAAATTTCTTAGATACATTTTTTCCTGCAGTGAGAATATTTTATTTAAATTCATTCTTGTAGATATTTCGTTAATGAGATCTGCACAGCAATAATCTAGCATATAGAAATGCCTTGAGATGTTTTTTTTCTCTCAAATTTCTTCTCTAAAGTAATTCTGTTGCTAAAAATGTATTTTTATTTTGAATCTAATAGAGGTTTTGGTGAATAACATAATAATGTAGATACGAAGCTAAATCTCTGCTGTAAAAGAAATTTTAAATGCAAAATACCTCGGCAACAAAGAGATTAACAATACAGACTCAAACTGTACTGGACTTCTCTGAAGAAAATTGGATCCGTGCCCTGTGCTCTCCAAGCAGGGCATTTACTGCATGGAAAGAGAAGGGGCAGATTGGCTTTCCCCTGATGACCAGGTTAGGCTTCCCTTGAATGTACTTACATTTGGGACCATGTAATAGCTCTTGAAATGTTTCCAAATATATGCAATTATCAGCCCCGTGAGAGTACAGTTCTACTTAGATTTTGTAATCAATGGGGAGCCACAGGCAAATATGATCGAAGGCCACTTCCTATCACTAATAAAATACAGATGAGAACCTGACCCTGAGCTACCAATAAATTCAGCCAAGTGCAAACCATATACACATCTCACAATAAATACTTCACAATAAGTGATGTTTACAAGATTCACAATTTTCTTTAATAGAAAAGTCTGCCCTGCCCAAAATTATCTGTATTAGTGACCATTAACAGAACAAAGTATACTTGTATATTGCGACCCACACCCGCCTTTGGGGAAAACACTTTCTTGATCAGTTTTTTTGCCAATTTGACACAACCCAGAACCACCTGGGAAGAAGGACCCTCAATTGATGACTGCCTTAGTTAAATTGGCCTGTGATGATGCGCTAAGTGTGACCTGTACTGATGTCTATAGGCAATGTTTTCATTGTTAATTGATATATGGACCCCAGCCCATTGTAGGTGGTACTATTCCTAGACCTGGGCTGTAAAAGAAAGCTGTCCCAGTGAGCCAGGGAGGCAGCCAATAAACAGAGTGCTTGCATGCTTTCTGCATCCAACTTCCTGCCTGACTTCCCTCAGTGAGGGATTGTCACCAGGAAGGGTAAGCCACACAAACCCTTTCCTCTCCAACTGGCTTTTGGGCATGGCATTTGTCCAAGCATCAGAGACAAAAATCAAACCAGTAACAATGTAAGACATGTTCCTGAAAGAATAATGTGACTAAAAGCTGTTTCCCCTGGCTTTCTATTACAGAACGGAAAAGAAGAAAGAGGAGGAGGAAAAGGAGGAGGAGGAGGAAGAGGAGGAGGAGGAGGAGGAGAAGAAGAAGAAGAAGAAGAAGAAGAAGAAGAAGAAGAAGAAGAAGAAGAAGAAGAAGAAGAAGAAGAAGAAGAAAGCCTACGTTTTAGATTTTTCAGATTATAATTTAGTAAACTCTGGCAATGTCAATTACATGAGTTAAAGGAGACCGGAGGTCATGAAAGAGACAAGAGACAGACATGGAGGATTAGACAGAAGGCTTTGTTACATAGGTGCTTTCCAGAAACCCCCACCTGCAGTGTTTCCCATGCGTCTTCCTTGAGTTGTTTTTCTCCCTAGACTTTACCACTCTGTGAGGCAGTACATGTTTTCTATTTGGTCTTCTTTATAACATTCTCTCTCTACTGGAGGAAAAGTGTTCCACAAAGGTGGTGAGGATGCTTGTTCACTGCTGGGTCCCAGCCATGGATGATGGATGGTCCCCACCTTATTTGCCAATATCCTTCCAGGATCCAGTCCAAGGGTCTGCCGCCTTTATCGGCAAGGTGTCACACAATGGATATTTTAGGTTTTGTAAGCCACGCAATCTCTATTTCAGCTATTTAACTCTGACACCAGAGGGGTTAGAACAACTATGGACAATATGTAAGTGAAGAGGTATGGCTGTATTTCAGCTAAGCTCTATTTCCAAACAAAGCAGAGGACCATATCGGGTCCAGGAACAGAATTGTTAAGCTTGATCTAAATGATGCCCTGTTTATGGCCGGTAGTAAATAAATATTTAATATTAGGAAGGGGTATGATATCTCAAACCAGCCAGCTCTCATATTTCCCACTCTGGAACACTCTCCAGTTGCGTTCCTGTAAACAGATATGCAGTCATTCTAAAGCAGAGTGGATGAAGAAGCACCGTTTCCCTGAATGACTAAAGGAGAGTCTGGTACAGGTGAACCACAGCCCAGTTGAACTAAATTTCATTTAAGTATATTCAATGTGCATTTATCATGTGGAGGAACCCGAATACTACAGAAAAGCAATTTGATTCTGCTTCAGTAGGGAGGGAGTTTGTGCACCAATTTCTGCAAAAGCCAGGGCCCTTCGCCTATGGGTTTCTTTAAAATGCAGGTACTTGGGCCTTACTTTTGAGCTCAGGGAGGTTACAGTTAAATAATACGTAATTTTAAAGCATATCCAAGTTTAAGACCAACTGCTGTGTGCTGGCTGAAAAGCCAATCAGATGGTATTAGGGTCTCAGAGGAAATTCAGCTCAATTCAGATGGTTCCAAAGAAGAGAATGTAAAAGAGGGATTTATTTACAGAGGTTCTCACAACAGTAAAGCAACATGAAACCAATCAGGGAGAAACAGCAGGAAGGCATGGCGCCCCAGGTCTCCCTCAAAGGTTGGGGGTGGGAGCTCTGTGGTGCTGAGACCAGTAAGAGCCTGTGCAGAGAGCTGTGGCTCCAAAGAGAGGAGTCCCCTGTCACTGCAGAGAAGGGAAGGGGTGGAGAGGGGAGAAACTCCTATTGCTCTGCTTGAATTCTCTGATTTCCATTCTAGACCCCACGCTACTCAACCCAACATCCAAGAAGGTATGGGCAATACAGTCCATAGGACAAGAAAGGGAAGTAACCGACATGAGCAAGGCAGGAAGAAGTGGGGAGAAGGAGGTTGGTGATGGTGGCCGGGAAGGCAGCCAAGCACATTTGCTGTTAATCCTGATGACCTGAGCACAGATGGCAGAAGGAGCTAATAGATTCCAACCAGTTTCTATACTCATGGCTTGGCACATGTACACACATACACACACACACACACGCAGATTACATGCTGTAAAACTTAAAAATTTGCCAGTTAAGATCAGGAGGAACCCAGTCCGGCTATTTAAGTACAAAAAGTTCAGGCAGAGGTTTCAGAGCAGATCACAGAAAGTCCCACGGGTCTCATCACCTCATGTGGCACCCACACACCAGGCAGGACCCACACCAGACCAAAGCTGTGTTGCAATTTATGCCAAGGTTTTTTACAGGGACAGTTTTCCACACTCAGGCAACAGTTTTAAATGTTCTAATGGTGCTAGCATTACCAGCAGAACCACAGAAATAAATGAAAAACAGACTCTTTAAATTTCAAATTATAAGGTAACACGTTGACAAATAACCGTCGTGCGATTAGTCAATTCGGGACCTCATAGCACAATAGAAGAATCCATCCGTTATCTGCTCACCATAATTCTTTCATCCCATCAACTTGAAAAACAACCCAAGAAAATTACTGTCCCTTAGTATAAAGCCTTTTGAATTTCATATGCATTTAATTAGCGGAGTGCCAGCTCGAGGACAAGAATGATGACAAATTAGAAGACTACATTGTTCAGCGTGCAGCATTGGCATTTTGGGCACCTACTTATATACATGAGTTTTCTACAATTTTTTTTCTTTTAGTTTTGCTAACCATTTTAGTATTGACTGTCAGTGTTTGTTGGGTGGGGCATCGTTCCATGGCTGGGGATTCTAGCCATTAGTTTGTTTAAAAAAAAAAAATAGCCAAAGCAGCCTCTCACCACCTCCACCATGACTTAGGAATTCTAACATGGGCATATTTATGGGCAAAAAAGAAAAGCAAACAGTGGATATTGATTTCTGCTCAGCCTAACAGGGCTGCAACCCGTAGTCATGAGCTCAGCCTAGCGGCTGGTACCACAGGCCTCTCTAACTATGCCACAACCAGAAGGCTGGGGAATGGATTTGGATGCAGAGGATGCTAGGTGGGTAGCCAGCTGCAGAAGGCACAGCACCTTGGTAGTTTCTGCATTTCTGACTTTGTTCAATAGAGTCTCTGAGCAAAGAGCAACCATTTAAAAAAACAAACAGAACTGCTCTTCTTCATGACCTAGCTTCACCCTACCTCTCAAACATTGCTTGTTCCTCCCCCCACACACAATCTAAATCACTCAGACTCTCAGAGTACTAGATAGACTCACACTTCAGAATTGCTAGTGAACAATGCTTGTCTTTAAAAACATTAGCATTCAATATAATAAACAAGAGTAGCTACTATGGACAAGGCACAACAGGGAAAGACATGAATTCATTTTATTAGAGAATAAAATCTTTAAATCTACTGTCCAAATAATTACTTACAGCTGAATGCTATAAGCTAACGTATTGAGTACCGGTTCTATTGATATAATTGAGGCATTTATCCAGCGTGGCTTTCGAATAGAGGAAATATCTCCATTTCCAGGTCTTCTTGATAATTCTTTCTGTGTTTTACAAACAGTTGGGCTCCTACTTTTCTCAGAAATTCTAAGCACATCGCTCAGACTGACAGAGCAAGTATTCCACACAATTGGTTCCCTTGGGGGTCAAGACAGAGATGCTCGATCAGGATTCAAACGGGTCATAAACCCTTCATGGGGATCTCTCTCAAGTGGGTGGTGATGGCTCCCTAGGGCCTCTCATCATTTGCTGCGACAGTCAGGCACTTGTCATTATAGACAAACACTCTGTCAGTCTTAGAGACTCATCCAGTTGACTTTTATAGCAACCAATGGGGAGAGAGAGGAGAGAGGCAGTGGTATATAGAAGCCCAAAGAGAAAAATTAGACATCCGTGCCTGCCCAGGCATGACTGCTTACTGCATACTGCGTTTCTACATCTCCACTTTCAGCTCCACTGCAAAGCTCAGTAACTGTTTATCTGCCATGATTGCAGGCATCCAAATTCTCCTGGGCCTGTATATATATTTCAATAGTTCTAAAACACCAAATCTACTCCTGGGAATTTATCCTAAGGAAATAATTGGACAAGCGCCTAAAAGATGTATGTACCAGGTTTGTGTGCCACTGTGTTCTTTACAGAAGCAAAGGATTGGAAACACATCGATAGCGATCTTGATTTAGTAGTCCACAGAGCTGCATTGCACATTCTTTCACCTGTTACAATGATGTCTTGCCACCTACTGCCAAGTGCCAACTATGTATGTCTTTGGACTAAAGAAACACTGTAGGAGGTCCTTTTGTCTTTGTGTTGCTTTCATTGGTTAATAACGAAACTGCTTTGGGCCCTTGATAAGGCAAAACTTAGGTAGCCAGGGAAAATTAAATGAAATGCTAGCAGGAAGAAGGCAGAATCAGAGAGAGACGCCATGGATCCACGGGAGACAGATGCTGGGAATTTTACCCAGTAAGCCACTGCCACATGGCACTACCTACATTAATAGAAATGGGTTAAATTAAGATATAAGAGATAGCCAATAAGAAACTAGAACTAATGGGCCAAGCAGTAATTTAATTAATACAGTTTCTGTGTGGTTATTTTGGGGCTAAGGTAGCCGGGCAGCTGGGACAAACAAGCGGCCCTTCCTTGCAACAAAACGCCATGGGCCACACTGCCTTGAAGGACAGACAAGGCTGTTGGTATTTAAGCTGAAGATCACAGACCCAGTCTTGTTCACATTGCTTGGCCACTGGACGGCCAGATTTCAGCTTTCAGTGTGCCGATGTGACCATAGCCTGTTCTGCTTTAAAAATCCTCCAGTCTTTCTACTCCCATGAGGTGCCTCTGGACTTCTCAGTGTGGATCTGAAGGAGCTAGAAGATCCTAAGTTCAACTCACCCACAACCACAGATCCCCTTGCCTATATGGCGCCCATGCCACCCTGGAAGCCACGGGTGACAAACTGAACCGCTTTGGGCCTATCCATGCACTGCTCATTAGTCTTACCTAGAATTTCCTCCTTTACTGACTGGCCAGAGTAGCTGGCTGCCAGTTGTCTTTACGTCTCCAATTTCTCTTTCCTTCCATAGGCAAAGCCTACCCATGCAAGTGGGCATCGCGAGTTCCATGTTCCTTGGCATTTTACACATTCTGCTCTAAACAGCTGCATCCATATCTGTCTTCCCCACCATCATGCTAAACTCTTACGATGAGGGACACAGGCACATCCGTGTTTCAGGTTGTAGCGAATCAAATCACGAGCAGTTTCCATGCCCTTCCCATGATGGCTATCTTGGGGTGGCAGGCCTTTGTGGCTTCTTTCTCTTTCCTAATTCATGATGACAGAAATATCTCTAAAAGGTATTTACACTTACAATTCACGTGAAGTTGAAAGTGCTCTGAGTACCCTCATCCCTTCTCAGCTGTTCCTCACGCTACAAACACAAACATGGGTAATAGTTCCAAGAAGGAAACCTAAAGCAGAGCAGCTGCCACTGTGTTGTTGTTTCTCTTACTGCTTATTGGCTGCTAGGTGCCAGGTACCATCTGGGCACTTTCTATGTGTTTAATCAGTTGGTATCCACACCTGGCCTGGGAAGCAAGTCCCCCTGTCACCCATTCTAGGGGTGAGTGGACAGTCTCAGAGAGAGTCACAGGATTATCTGTGATCTCCAGACTACTAAATGTACTGTGGAAATCTGAATGTGGCCTAATTGCCACATCCTTTACAAAAGTGAAGCTGCCTTTTCATCTATGCTAGATGGCTGAACCCCTAGGCCTAGACTAGAGTATCTGCAAAGGAGGGCAATTTGAATGCATGATATCGTTAGAGAAAGAAACTGACGGAGGAAAAAGCTGAGGGACAAGGCCAGCTAAGACAGAGATTGATGAAGCCAAGCTGAACTGGCACACCACTCTCCCCAGAAGATGACGTGAACTAGTTTGAATGGCTATACTACTCAGTATATAAAAACAAAAGGCCAGGATGGACATCGACGTACACTTCCTGTATGATCTGCCCATTGATTCTAGCCTCCTGGACAATGTCCAACTGAAATGAAAAGACAAACACCACAAACTCTATGAAGGATTTTGTTTTTAACAATATAATACTTCACAGATCCAAACTCCACTCCTCTAAGCCATTCTTTGATTCTCCAGCACAACCAAGAATTTGCTTGCCACAAATGATGGTGACAGAAATAAAGTTAGGGAAGCTGAATTCTATCACAGCCAACCCACCAGAGTGTTTTTACCCTCCCTTAGCTCAGAACCTGTTCTGGCCGACAGTATGTCTGCTCCTAGACATCATTTAACAAAAGACTTTAGAAACTTTAGGAACAATTTATTTAAAGAAAACTCCATTTCCAGGATCCTATGACTGTGTTCCAAGGTAATAAAATATAAATGAGAATAAAGAACAAGCTAATAAACTGAATTGAAGGCTGCATTTCACTAACAAGGTTTGGGAGCCATTTACTAGCCACGTGGATCTCACTCTCATGACTTATAACATCAGTTGAATTACTTAACAGAAATGAAAGCTCATATTGCTTCTGTTATCTGATATAGATGCTTTTTGGAGCTGAACAATGTGACATTTGCTTCAGGGCACTTGTATCTAATCAATACGTAATGCTAAATGTGATTTAAAATCAATTTAATTGTACTCTTACTCTCCCATGAGTCAAGAGGGGGAAACAAAGGTATCATTTGAGATATAAACCATTCAGCTATTTCCCAAAGAAACCAAGCATTCCTTGTTCCTAATGGAGTCCAAGAAGGAGATACATTTAGCTTATACTAGAAACTTTTAGGATGGAATATTGCTGAAATAGCTCGTATAATCTCTTCAAATAAAAGAACATCTCCTTTATTTCCAACCAATTTAACTATTAAGGCTTCTTTGCTTGTTATAAAATTTCCCCAAATTATAGAAAACTTAAAAAGAAAAAAATGTAACAGTTGTATAATACCTATACTTCCTGTATTTCACCCAGAATTCTGCAGTTATAAACGTATCTTTTCTATCATCATGGGGCTGTGCAATTTGTCTGAGCCAGTCCTGACTGTATACAGTGCAGTGATTTAGACTCAGAAGTTCCCTTAACATCCATCAAGCCAAACACTAATTACTGAGTGCTGACTCTCAGCAAGGCTCTATCATTTGTTTTCAAAGCAAACTAGGTTGAGAGATTTTAAAAGAAACAAAATCAGGACTCGAATACCTAGTAAACAATGAAATATTCAGAAAGCACACACTATCTGAAGGAATACACATATTTTAAGGGAACCAATAGGCTGCGCCCAAATTTTTCCCACACTTTAGGTCTTACTTAGAAAACTGTAAGTTGGGCCACCAGGATGGCTCAGGAGAAAAAGGAACTTACTGCTAAGCATCAAATCTGATGATTTGAATTTGATACCTGGGACTCCCAAGGTGAAAGAAGAAAACCAAATTCCACAGGTTGTATACACACACACACACACACACACACACACACACACACACACACACACCTAGGCACACATACATGCACACAAATAAATAAATAAGTGTAAATAGATTGTGCAAGTTGACTATTGATGTACTGTAACATGACGGCCTGCCTGTTGGGGGTTTCTGTCCTCCCACCAGGTCCCACTGCTGTTTAGCCCCCAAAGAAAACCACACAGAGGTGTACATAAGTTATAAACTGATTGGCCCATTAGCTCAGGCTTCTTATTAATTCTTATAACTTATATAGCCCATTATTCTTATCTATGTTAGCCATATGGCTTGGTACCTTTATCAGCAGGGCAGGTCACATCCTCCTTCTTTGGTGTCTGGACAGGACTGTGGAGTAAGCTTCCCTCTTCCCAGAATTCTCCTGTTCTCATTGACCCGCCTCTACTTCCTGTCTGGTTGTCCCACCTATACTTCCTGCCTGGCTACTGGCCAATCAGCATTTATTTAAAACATAATTGACAGAATATAGAATTGTCCCACACCGAGTAGGCCTGCCCTTGGGACCAGGAACCTCGCCCAACCAGCTTCCGCGGAGTCATCTGGACCCTGGTGAGTGGACCCCAGCCCGTCCCCGGGGCCTTCTGGCCACTTGGGGCTCCCCTCTGCTGGCTTTGCTGCTT
>PVIU01034139.1:0-11658 GCA_004026605.1 Ondatra zibethicus | reverse complement strand
AGAAGGGAGGGAGGGAAGAAGGGAGGGAGGGAGGAAGGGAGGGAGGAAGGGAGGTTGGTTGTGACAAAATCACTCCTAATGGCATACTCATAGATCAGTGCTTTGCTCAGCCATCACCAGAAAATCTTCCTCTACAACAGATGGGAACAAATAAACAGACCCACAACAGGACATTACAGAGAGTGAGAAACCTTAGAACACAAAGCCTTATATAGGATCCATTCTATCCCTCTGCTCAGAGATCAGGGAACCCCATGGAAAAAGAGAAGAAAAGAATGTTAAGAGCCAGAGGGGATAAAGGATACCATAAAACAAGGCCCTCAAAATTAACATAAGCAAAGTTCACAGGAAGTCACAGAGACTGAAGCAACATAATGCAGGGCCTGAATAGGTCTCTCTCTTTATATATGACTTCCAGCTTACTGTTTTTATAGGATTCCTGAATGTGAAAACAAGTCTCTGATTTGTGTGACTTATCTTGGTCTCTTTCCTGTCTGTTGGTGTGTCTTGTACAACTTCAATGTGATAGTTTTTATCTTATTTATCTTGTTATTTTTCTTCTGGTGATGATATGGTAGCTTAACAATTTATTTTCATATACTGACCCACACTTGATTACCCAAAATAAACACCATTGCTCTGTTTTACTTTCCTTTTTCTCATACATCACTGAATTTGATATGCTCTTACTATTGTTGGCCATATGTTCATAAGGCATGCTTGAGTGCAATTTTGTTACAATATTATAACTTGGTATTGTGATCAGTGTATGTTAGTGTCATAAATTAAAATAATTACTTAAATTCAATTACATTAATTGAAAATAATTACCCTCTACATTCTGAGAAAAGCTTATAAAACTTAACAGTCCACCTTTTATAAATATTTGATGGAATTTTATAATTAGGCTTTAAGCTTTCTTTAAGAAAAATATTTAAGTAGGGTTGGGCATATAGCTTAGTTGGGAGAATGGCTGATTAGAATGCACCAAGTCCCACACTGCATGAACTACACGGGCTGGTACACCAGTGATGCTAAGTAGAGGAAGATGAATGAAAAGTTCATGTTATCCTTGGCAACATTTAAGATCAGCTTATGAAACACCTTCTCAAAAAAATAAAAAAAAAAATCTTAATAAAAAAAAAGTAATTTGATGATACCAAACCATTCAGGTTATTTCATTTCGAGTGAACTTTGGCACTTTAGGCTTTTCCCAGAATTTGTTCATTTCACCTAGCTTTCAAAGTTTGGGTGGGAGAAATAACTTCTGAAAGGAACTAAATAGAACTCATACTGGGGGAAGTTCTAGAAGGCCAACATGAAGGGCATAAATAAACCACATTCTGATTTTTATGTTATTTAATATATCAAGGGACTATGTATTCAGCTAGTAAAGGCCCTTGCTGTGCAATCCTGAAGACCTGAGTTTGGTACCTAAAACACATACAAAAATGGAAAGAAAGAATTGGATCCACAAAGTTGTCCTCTGAGCACCATACACACACACACATATACCCTCACACACACTATCATACATATAAACACATTAAATAATTTAAGATATACTAAGATATTAACATAGCTTTTAATATTACATTTTGAAATTTTATTTACTGAAAATTTTTAATTAGTATAAAAGTTAACACTAAATATGTGATTATAAATTTTGAATAAGAAAAATAAATTCTTACCATCTTCCTAACAATTCTCCCCAAGAATAGAGGATCTTCTCAGGACAGTCTTTTGACACATCACCTGTTCCACTTGAGAGTTCATTATCACTCTCTATAGGAAAAAAATACACATTATATAAAATATAAGAACTTCCAAATCATAAACCATAAGACATGGCTATGTATCTACCAAAAGGGAACACTAGCGCCCAAATAAATTGTCAAATAGTTTTATTAAAATTCTCATCTGCGGATAAGATTCTAAAGACAGTTATATTAAATAGATTTATCCAAAGACAATAGTTTAAAGCAAGTTGTTATATTAGAAGATGGCAGATTGAGAGCTGTTGGGTCTCATTCCTTCCCTCAAATAGTTCATCTACCATATTAACTTGAGAAAAAGCTAGATACCGAAATAGCAGAGAGAACTAAACAAAACCCAAATGACAGGATATGAGGGCAGTCTCACTCCAAAAACACTCCCTTCTCCCTTTTCCACATGGCACACAGGGTTGGAGAGGGCTACCCGGTGCCCACAATTTCTGGAAAAAAAGGAAGCAATTTCACAAGATGCTCAGAGGCTCTCTGGCTAGAGTTTAATAGAATGGCATGGCATGGCCACCTGTTGGATACAAAGAAATGAAAACACAGTACGTAGATCATGATGATACTCTTGTTGTTCCTGCCATCTGCGGCACTTATCAGAGACCACAGCCAACCCTAGCCCCATAAATATGTTAACTATAAATTAAAACAAAATAAACGTTTGAAAAAGCTAAAGATTTTGTAATAGGAAGAAATTTACACCTGGTGAAAAGTGCTGAGAATAAGTGACTGTTCAGTACTCAGCCCAAGAAGATTTCACAGACACCCCAACCTGGGCTCAGGAAACATGGATGAAGAAAAGGGGGAAGAAAGAATGTAAGAGCTGCCAGGGGTGAAAGAATGCTGAGAGCGGCTGCTTTCTGAAAGTGATGAGGCCGTTGTGCAAGTGATCTCATAGCAGCTGAGGCTACCTACAGAGGCCTGAAGAACACTAAACAATCAACATTTCACCATGGATGGAAAGGGGTACATGAGATAGAGAAAGGGAATATCATGGACACGATTTATCTAAATTATAAAAGGGATTTGGCATAGAACTAAGGAAGGCTAGCAAAGCACTGTCCTAATAATATAAGATAGTTTAAAATTTGTCTATCCAAGCACAAGTACCAAGATTTATCAATGCTGCTCCAAATTGGTAAGAAGCTCACACAAAAGGATCTATGTGAAAAACAGAACCTCTGAAGATACTACAAAAGGCAATAGGCCAGCAAAAAATAATTCACATCTGGGATATATAAAACATTCTTTTAATTAATAAAGGTATATTTGGGCAGGCTAAAACACTTGATCATAGCCACTAACAAATTCAGAAAAATCAAAACATATGTACATACAGAGAAAAATGCCTAACTATTTTAGAGTACTAACAGATAAGAACTGGGATATTTCATTTAAAATCTGAGCACCACTCTGTGTAATGGAGTGAAGACAAGAGTATGACTCTGTAAAGAACTCACACATACAACTTAGAAATTAAAAACAAATTCATCACAACAAATAGAAATGAGGTTTTATTATAAAGCTAAAGCAAATGAAGTTTCACTGGTATCAGAGGAACAGTGAGGGCTAGCACAAACCACGGAAGATTCAGTACTAGAGTATCCTAAAGAACCAACCACATAAACAACTATCCCATATAATCCTACATTACCACAGAAAATTAGGCACTTTTGAGAAAGGAGACTATTAAAAGTTACAGTGAAAAACAGATTATACTTAGATTATCTCAAGTAAACAAATAGAAGTTGCCCTACTTAACAGATTTGTACTAAGTCTAAGTACTCATAACCTGGTATTCAATTAAGAAGTATATAAGACAACACCATCTTATTCTGATCCACAGGAAATAAGAGTATGTAAAGATTCCAAAGTATTTGATGACACTGTACATGCTAAATTCAGAACATAAAAAGGGGGGAAAACAAACATTCATGGACATCTTATACCTTGAGCATAATAAAAATCAAAAGTACTGTGATAAAAGAATTATTTGGATTCTTATTAGTCTTGGTGGTAAAGGAATGCCTAAGCATGAAACAAAATAAGATGCAACAAAAATAAGGAATATATCTACCTATAAGTGTAAAACTTCAATTACTTAATGCATAAAAGTTTCCAAAATATCACAAGGGGTTATTTTCTCCAACATACTACAATTTTACTAATAAATAAAGTATAAACCTCTAGAAATTGAGCCAAGACAAGAACACAGTACAATACATAATACATAAAATATAAGCACTCAATGAAAATAATAAATAAAACTCCACTGTAATTTAAATGCAAAATAAAACAAACATATTGACTAGTTAAATTGGGAGAGTACAGACAAAAGAATAGAGGAATCAAAAAGAAGATCAATGGAAATGGGAGGTAGCTTAGTGATAGACCATTTGCCAAACAAGTGCGAAGCCCTGTGTTTAATCTCCAGCCCTATGAAAACTAGTGGGGAGTGGAAGGAAAGAGAGAAGAACAACAGAGAGAAGAAAGGGGAAAGGAGAAGAGGGAGAAAGAATGAGAGGAGAGGGAAAGAGGAAAAGTGAGGAATGGGGAAAAGGAGGGAAAGGAGGGAAAGGAGGGAAAGGGGCTCATATTCAAGCAATAGCATTCCTTTATGGATGAATGCATATAGTCATGGCTGCTCCAAGTGAGGAAGACAATGAATGTTCAGCACTAAATAAGACATCTATAGCACCCCCTCTAAGGCTCAGGGGATATTACAGAAGATGGACAGAAAAGAATGTAAATGCAAGAAGTCAGGGGAAAAGAACAGGAAATCCTACTTCCTGGGTATGATACAGCTATCACAACCACGAACTCAGCAGCTTGCAATTGCCTGCACTGGGCTTGCACACAAATAGCCTGTCAACAGCCAGGCATAGATGAAGGAGCTCAAGGGTCCCTACCTCTTCCAGCTGAACTACTGGCTACAGATATATTCTGGGATAGAGAAATGGTTGCCTTCAGTTGTATATCCACTACTGAACCCATCAGGATCCCATGAGTACTATGCCCTTAACTACACAGCCCAGGTTAAACCCACTGGATCGCAAAGCAAAACAAAAGACATGGATTGATATGGGATTCCCCTCTGTATGCTGTGAATACCACTAATTAATAAAGAACCTGTTTCAGCCAGTGTCTAAGTAGAACAGAGGTAGGCAGGGAAAACTAAACTGAATGCTAGGAGAAAGAAGGCAGAGTCAGAAGAGAAGCCATGGAGCTGCTACAGGAAACAGACACAATGAAACTTCGCTGATAGGCCACGACCTCGTGGCGACGCACAGATTAATGGAGATGGGTTAAATTAAAATGTAAGAGTTAACTAATAAGAAGCTAAAGTTAATGTGCCAAGCAGTGATTTAATTAATACAGTTTCTGTGTGGTTATTTCGGAGTCTGGGGAGCCAAGAAACGAACAAACGAAGGGCGGTTGGAAACACACTAGCGGCCTCCTACTACAATGGATGTGAGGAATGAACTTGTAAGGAGGCAAGGTGTTGCTAGAAATACAAAGAAATTTTAGAAAAGTTGGACAGTGATGATATACGTCCTTAATTCCAGCATGCAGGAGGCAGAGGCAGGCAGATCGCTAAGTTTTGAGGCCAGCGTGGTGTTCAGAGCAAGCTCCAGGACAGTCAAGGTTTCAGAAAAACACCGTCTTAGAAGAAAAAAAAAAGAAAAAAGAAGACCTAGAAAAAGTGGAGGAAAGTAAGCACAATGAATTATATACTGGTAAGAAATTGTAAAGGAATAAATTTAATTAATAAAAACTAAATAAAAAGCATGTGTTTATCTAAATCCATACTATATTTGATCCAGGAACTTCCACTTCAAGAAGCTTACCTTCCAGAAACACACACACACACACACACACACACACACAGACCAGAAAGATCCATCTAAAAGAATTTTTATTGTGACAATGCTTGTAATAATGAGAAATTGAAAACTAATGATAACCTATTAATACAAGTACTATTAGATAAACTATAGCATATTTGTTCAAATAAAATGGAGAGAAACCCAAAGCAATTTCCACTAAAATCAGAAACAAGACAAGGCTGTCTACTCTTTCCAAATCTCTTCAACATAGCACTTGAAGTTTTAGCAATAGCAATAAGACAACAAAGGAGATCAAGGGGATTCAATTTGGAAAGGAAGAAGCCAAACTTTCATTATTTGCAGATGATATGATAGTGTACATAAGTGACCCCAAAAACTCTACCAGAGAACTCCTACAGCTGATAAATACCTTCAGTGATGAGGATACAAAATCAACTCAAAAAAATCAGTAGCCATATTATACACAAATGAATAAGAAGCTGAGAGTGAAATCAGAGAAATATCACCTTTCACAACACCCACAAATAACACAAAATATCTTGAGGTAAAACTAACCAAAGAAGTGAAAGCCTTGTATGACAAGAACTTTAAGTCTTTGAAGAAAGAAACTGAAGAAGATACCAGAAAATGGAAAGATCTTCCATGCTCTTCGATAGGTAGGATCAATACAGTAAAAATGGCAATCCTACCAAAAGCAATCTATACATTCAATGCAATCCCCATCAAAATCCCAATACAATTCTTCACAGACCTTGAAAGAACAATAATCAAATTCATGTGGAGAAAACAAAAAAGCAAGGATAGCCAAAACCAATCTATACAATAAAGGAACTTCCAGAGGCATCACCATCCCTGACATCAAGCTCTATTACAGATCTACAGTAATAAAAAGAGCTTGGTATTGGCATAAAAATAGAGAGGTTGACCAACAGAATCGAATCGAAGACCCAGATATTAATCCACACACCTAAGAACACCCAATTTTTGACAAAGTAGCTAAAATTATACAATGGATAAAAGAAAGTATCCTCAACAAATGGTGTTAGCGAACTGGATGTTGACATGTCCAAGAATGAAAATAGATCCATATCTATTGTCATGTATAAAACTCAAGTCCAAATGGATTAAAGACCTCAATATAAATCTAACCACAATGAACCTCAGACAACAGAAAGTGAGAAGTAGTTTTCAACGCATGGGCACAGGAGATCACTTCCTAAATACAACCCTATTGTATTTAGGAAACTTGAGTTTATTAGCTCAAGTAAACTGTTTCAGTGGGTGAACCCATCATGGTCTTGACTTCTTTGCTCATATTCTCATTCCTCCCACTCTTCAACTGGACTTTGGGAGCTCAGTCCAGTGCTCCAATGTGGGTCTCTGCCTCTATTTCTATCAGTGGTTGGATGAAGTTTCTATGGTAATACTTAAGTTATTCATCAGTCTGACTACTGAGAGCAACAATAAATAAATGGGACCTCTGATACTGAGAAGCTTCTGTAAAGCAAAGGACACGGTCAATAAGACAAAATGACAGCCTACTGAATGGGAAAAGATCTTCACCAAGCCCACATCAGACAAAGGACTAATCTCCAAAATATGTAAAGAACTTAAGAAACTAGACATTAAAATTCTAAATAACCCAATTAAAAATGGGGTAATGATCTAAACAGAGAATTCTCAACAGAAGAAGTTTAAATGGCCAAAAGATATTTAAGGAAGTGTTCAACTTCCTTAGCAATCAGGGAAATGCAAATCAAAACAACTTTGAGATACCATCTTACACCTGTCAGAATGGCTAAAATCAAAAACACCAAGGATAGCCTTTGCTGGAGAGGATGTGGAGTAAGAGGACCACTCATCCATTGCTGGTGGGAACGCAAACTTGTGCAACCACTTTGGAAATCAGTGTAGCGGTTTCTCAGAAAATTGGGAATCAAACTACCTCAGGATCCAGCAATACCACTCTTGGGAATATACCCAAAAGATGCTCAATCTTTCTACAAAAGCATTTGTTCAACTGTGTTCATAGCAGCATTATTTGTAATTCCCAGAACCTGGAAACAACCTAGATGTCCCTCAATTGAAATATGGATAAAGAAAATGTGGCACATTTACACATTAGAGTACTACTCAGCAGTAAAAATCAATGACATCTTGAATTTTGTATGCAAATGGATGGAATTAGAAAACACTATCCTGAGTGTGGTAACCCAGACCCCAAAAGATGAATATGGCATATACTCACTCATAAGTGGATACAAGCTATAAACAAAGGACATTGAGCCTATAGTTCATGATCCTAGAGAAGCTAAGTAATAAGGTGAACTTGAAACAGACAAGATCGCCTGACAAAATTGGAAGCATGGGGTGGGGGGGAGAAGAGAGGGTAGAAGGAGAAGAGGAGGAAAGAAGGGGAGGGTTAAGGAGAACTTGAGGGAATGTGACAGTCAAGATGGAGGGAAGGACAGAGATGAGAGCAAGAAAAGAGATATCTTGATTGAGGGAGCCATTATAGGGTTAGCATGAACCTAGCTCTAGAGAAATTCCCAGGAATCCATGATGATGGTCCCAGCTAAGACTCTAAGCAATAGGTTAGAGGTGGCGTGATCTTGATTTGCCCTGTAGTCAGACAGATGAAAATCTTAAGTATCACCATAGAAACGTCATCCAACCACTGATGGAAATAGAAGCAGAGACCCACATTAGAGCACTGGACTGAGCTCCCAAAGTCCAGTTGAAGAGTGGGAGGAATGAGAATATGAGCAAAGAAGTCAAGACCATGATGGGTTCACCCACTGAAACAGTTTACTTGAGCTAATAAGAGCTCACCAACTCTACCGGACTGGGAAGGAACAAGCATACAACCAAACTAGTCCCTCTGAATGTGGCTGACAGTTGAATTGCTGGGGCAGACTGAGGGGCCATGGGCAGTGGCATCAGGATTTATCCCTACTGCATGTACTAGCTTTTTGGGATCCTGTTCTCTTTGGATGTATACCTTGTGCAGCCTAGATATAGTAGGGAGGGCCTTGGACCTTCCACAAAGCAATGTGCCTTTCCATCTCTGAGGATTGGAGAGGGATGAGGTGGCAGGGTATGTAGAGGGAATAGGTGGAAGGAAAGGGAGGAAGGGAGGGAGTGGGAACTTGCATTGGTATCTTTTAAAAAAAATCTAATAAATAAAAAAATCTACACAGGTCAAGTATGTTAATCCAAACATCTGAAATTCAAATGTTTTAAGATTATGACACTCAGAGTTTCTCAGTTGAAAGCATTTCAGATTTTGGATTTCCAAATTTGGGATGCATAACCAATAAAGACAAATATCCCCCAGATCCTAACAATGCCACATAATCTTAAACACTTAAGGTTGAAGCATCATATAAGGAACATTGTATCTCTATGTAGTAACATGAAAACCATCTACAATAACAAGTTTGTGATGAGAAGCAAGTTTGGAATCACATTATTTAAAGCCAAAGACCTTTAAAAATTGGTGAATTTTTAAAATTCACATTTAGCATTTGTCTTTCTACAAATTAAGCACTAAGTAAATATTTATAGAATATAGTTTTCATTTTTAATGCTATACTTCTGGCATATTCTAAGACTTTAAAAGTATGGATAATGAGGAGACAGGGATTTTTCTTTTGAACAGTCTCTATTGCCATATATAGTAAAAATATATTATTCTTCACCCTTACTAATGAGTCATAAAATTGTCACTGATAACAGCGATGAATTTTCTTTCTGGCAATCTCCCATTGCTTTCCATCCCAACAAAGAAATCAGAACCTTAGAAAAACAGACTGCCAGAAGAAAAACACAAAAAGATAAGAAAAAATAAACAATTTTTAAATAAAACCTGATTCCTTGGAAATAATTACAGAATAAGTGGCAGTAAATTAGAAGTTAAATATTTGAAAGAAAAAAAAGAATTTAATCAAAGAAGACATGGTTCCTAGTTTGCTATTCTGTTGCTGGGATAAATACTATAACTAAATGCAAGTTGGGGAGAAAAGGGCTTATTTCATCTTATCTTTCAGGTAACAGCCAGGCAGAAAACTCAATGTAGAAACATGAAAGTAGGAACTGAAGCAGAGACCATGCAGGAACACTGCTTGCAGGCTCACTCCAGGTTTACATTCAGTGACTTCTCTTCTACAGTCTGGCCAACCTCTACAGGTATGGTACAACCCACAGAGGCTTTGGCTCTCCAATATCAATTAACAATAAAAAATACCCCCTCACTAAGTGCCAACAGGCAAATCTAATGTAGACACTTCTTCAGCTGAGTTTCTCTCTTCCCATTTTTGTCAAAATGACAACCAGGATTAGCCATCACAATATAAAAAAGGCTTATACTGAATATTTCCCTTTTAAAAAGCAATCTTACTGTAGGCTCATTGTTTTATAGACATTCCCTCATTTAATCATATGTATCACTTAAAGAGTTAGTCCCCTCTGCGAAGCACAAAACTGCTGCACAGTAGCATTAGTAATTTGTTCAAGGTTTCTCTATAAATGACTGACAGAAAGATAGAGTTTAACCTTAGCTGGAATCCAGAGCTAAATATTCTTTTTCTTACAGTTATCTATAATATATTTTATAGAAGAGGCTATACTTGGCATTTAGAAGATACCAGTATGCATGTCAAGTGTCAACTTCTATTAAACACTAAGAACCAGAGACATTATTAAAAGGCAAAGCTATTTAAGGCACCATGCCCATGAAACACTAACATCTGGGCCAGAGATCAATATCACAGGATGCAAAAAGTGTGATTTCCTTTTGTCCAAGAACAGTGAAATTAACATTTTAGTAACTCCAAAATGTGCACCAGACCTATCTTCTTTGCTGCAAAATTCTATAACCATGAGTTTCTAAATACTTATTGACTGACATGCTAGAGAGAAAGAAGTGAAACTTTGTACTGTATAAAGTAAAGCAAAATTCTTAGATAAATGGCAGACAAATGCAGAGGGAAAAAAAAAAGAAGAATGAAAATGATACAAGACCAAAGGACAGCAAAACATACAGGCAAGATGTCAGCAAGAAGAAGAACAGAGAAAATGCAAATACAAAAATTGGGTTTCCTATCCCAACTGTATGTCCTAAATAGTTTTGGCATTCTCCTAAAATACAGGTTAGGGGTTACTCTTTTCACACTATGCTAACTGTTCCCCATTTTAGGTTTATTTCACTGAAGATAAGTGGATATAAATGTTATAAATGGTAAGACTATATAAATGTTTAAACTTTCTTCCATGAGAAAAACATGGAAGGAAAGTCAATACAAACAGAGAAAAACATATACCTTTAAAAAAATTAGTAATCTTAAACAGAGTCAGTTTTCTTTATAGGTGTAGCCCCCGGTAGGTTCATCATGCTCTAGTGGGCAGTTCCATGCCCAGGAGGCATGGATTGAACTTGCTGGCTTTATTTTTGAAAGAAAAACAGAGAATACAAAGTTGTGGGGGTAGAAAGGTAGTAGTGGGCCTGGGAGAAGTTAGAGGGAGGAAATAAGGATGAAGATGAATATTATCAAAATATATTTGATCCAGGAACTTCAGTACTAGGATCTTAATATTTACCAATAAAATACTTTAATTACAATAAAGGTAATTTTTAAAAAATGTATAGTTTTAAATCAGTGACCTTCAGTATACAGGAATGCTATGGAATATTCTTCAGATGTGTATTACATTTATTTATGCTGTGGAACATCGGTTTTAATGATGCAAAGATGTGCTGAATTCTTTTTTTTCTTTTTTTTCATATTTTTCTTTTTTTTCAAATTTTAATTTTTTTTTTTATTTTTCTCTGCTCCCCTCCCTGCCACTCCCCTCCCTCCCTCAACCCTTCCCCAAGGTCCCCATGCTCCCAAATTATTCAGGAGATCTTGTCTTTTTATACTTTCTACTTCCCACATAGATTATATCTATGTAGGTCTCTCTTAGTGTCCGTATTGTTGTCTAAATTCTCTGGGATTGTGGTTTGTAAGATGGTTTTCTTTGCCTTATGTTTA